>VWZL01003929.1:316014-348533 GCA_013396915.1 Stercorarius parasiticus | reverse complement strand
TAAGCAAAAGCAGAAGGTCATAGTGCCTTGGTTGGCTAGTGGACGCAGGATGTGGAAGACCTCATTTCAGTTTCCTGCAATGTCTAAACCACATCTTCTCTTCCACCCCCAGAAAACCCTCCCTCACCACCAGCATGGTTTTCCAACCACTGGGAAACTGGCTAAGAAGTTAGGGACACCATCTCCCCCTCTGACCGTGAATACTGTGGAGTTCAGGCTAGGAGATGAAATTTGAGAATAAGTAAATATGAGACTTGTTTGGGAAGAGACATAAGGAAAAAATGAGCAGTGAGTTCCTTGCCCCTTTCATCCCCACCACGTCTGCAGATACGCAGGGAAGTAGAGCTCACTTGCACTGATGGGACTTTATTGACAAAAACACAGGCTAGATGCCTCTCTAGAAGCCTTAGCAGTCGAAAACTGCTAAGTAGGAGTTCTGAGGATTTGAAGTTTGGGTGGAAATACTTAAATTGTTTGTATTCAGGCATCCTGTTCTCTCCACACATATCTCTTCATAAACTGAGCAGCCAAGTAACAGGGAAAGGCATTCCAGCCCTAAATAGATCCCTAGGCATTGTAGCAGCTTTTTATCTCATCTGACTCCTGCAGAGACCAGTGAACAAAGCTTTTTTGCAATAAATCCAGCAGATGCACCCTTCTTTCTCCAAATTTCTGATTCTGACTATTTTCAAGTGGCGTGATGGAGGGAAGAAGGGAATTTCTTGGGAAGCATCCACCAGAGGAGACACAGCTGCTGGGCAGAGCCATTATCGTTTCCTTGTGCCTCAGAGTCCCTGTGACTGGACAAGTGGAGTTGTCTCTGTGAACACTACTTAACCACAACTGGTTTTTTTCTTCAGTGTAATTAGGTATATTGATCTGCTTCTCAAGATAATTGTAAAGCTAGTAAACAAGGTATCTGGGTGTAAAACAAAAGACTTGCTATTACAGAAGTTCTCTTCTAATTGCATTTCTATGACTACAAGATATCTCTCTCATTTTGCTTCTTTGACGTTTCTTCCTTCATCTCCTCTCACCCACCATTCTCTGCTACTCTTTCCTCTGTCCAAGACAGTCAAGTGCTCTTTGGCCCTGCCTTTGTGGGAAAGTCTTGATTAAGAGGTGGGCCTTACAATAAACTTTAAAGATGATTAGTCTCAGTCTTATCATGATTGCTTAATTAAGGCTTTCAGAATTTTGGATCCAGACAACCATTTCTGAAAATGTTTTGCTGACTTAATGGCTGCTGAGCAGATGCCATCAGCAAACGATAAGGCTTATTTCCTGGCCAACTCAGTGAAAGTCACTTTCACCTTGCCTCATGTGAGCTTGAATTTTATCTTGGACTATATTGTTGGACTTTATTCACAGAATAGTTGAGGTTGGGAGAGATCTCTGGAGATGGTCTAGACCAATCCCCTGTGGCTCCAGGTGTGTCTCACAAGTTTTGAATAGAGAGGAAGGATCACCTCCCTTGGCAATGCTCTGCCTAATGCAGCCCAGGAGGCTGTTGGCCTTCTCTGCTGCAAAGGCACATTGCTGGCTAATGGTCAGCTTGGTGTCCACTAGGATGTCCAGGGCCCTCTCTGCAGGGCTGCTTTCCAGCCTACTAGCAGAGACTTGTTTCTCCCCCAGGTGGAGGACTTTGAATTTCTTCTTGTTGAACTTCTTGAGATCCCTCAGCCCATCCAGGTCCCTCTGAATGACAACATGCCCATCTGGTGTATCAGCCACTCCTCCCAGTTTTCTATTGTACGCTAACTTGCTGAGCGTGCACCCTGTCCCATCAATGAAGAAGTTAAGGTGCAAGAGTCCTGGACCCAACATCAATGTCTGGGGCACATCACTGACAGCTGTCCTCCATCTGGAATTTGTGCTGCTGATGTCAACGTTTTGAGCCCAACAGTTGAGTTAGCTCCCAATCCACCTCACTATCCACTTATTTAATCTGTACTTCATTAGTTTTTCAATCAAGATAGAATCATAGAACCATAGAATCGCCTAGGCTGCAAGGGACCTTTCAGATCATCTAGTCCAACCACCAAACTACCTCTGACAAAAACCATCACTAAACCATATCTCTAAGCACTATGTCTGCCTGTCTTTTAAATACCACCAGGGATGGTGCCTCAACCGCTACTCTGGGCAGCCTGTTCCAATGCTTAATAATCCTTTCAGTGTAAAAATTTTTCCTAATATCCAGTCAAAACCTCCCCTGGCACAACAGGAGGCCGTTTCCTCTTGTCCTATGGCTTGTTACTTGGGAGAAGAGACCGACCCCACCTCTCTACAAAGATGCTGCAGGAGACAATTTCAAAAGCCTTACTGAAGATCAACGACTTCCTCTGCTCTCCCTACATTCTCCAAGGCAGTTATCTCGTGAATACCAACTATCAGATTGGTACTCACATGCTTGTAGTGTGACTCACTTGTTAGCCTTTTTCAACTGAAAAGAGAAAAATTCCCTGTGTATTTTGAAAACAAGAGACAATCCAAGAAGTCAGCAGATGATTTCTTCTGGAAGCAAACTGACTGGAAGAAGACATCCTGACTGGAACAAATGAAGGCTAAGGCAGACCCACAGCATCCTCCCATCATGGTGGGAAATGCAGAAACACACCAGCAGAACCAGTGACACTGGGAGGCTGACAGCTCAGGAATGGCAGTGTGTCTTTAGTCCGTGGCCACAAAGAAGCTATCATTCATAAGCTAATGTCATAGCCCAACTATGCCTAAAACAGTCCAGAACTCTGGCTTCAGACAGGAAGTTTTGGGATTGGTGATCCTGTGGACCTGGTGGTTGTATACAGTGGTGAGGCATCAATGGCATTTCAGTGATGAACAGCAATTCATCGGTGAGTTTTTAAATTGCTGGCTTCTTATTTGAAAGCAATGATGGCTAGTGGAAGTCTTACATTTTCTTTAGCAAAAGGCCGAAAGGTGTGGCGTTTTAGACCTGCCTAATCATTTCCTGAGCTCCTTTCTCTTTTAGTTTAACTAATCTGTGTTATTCTTTAGGCCATACACCACCAAATTCAAACTGCTAAAGTTTTGGGTTTTTTTGTATTTTCTTGCTGTTATTAGCAAAATAAAAGAATACCTCATTGATAGAAACAATGAAACAAATTTGGAGAAGATAGCTGATTAAGTAGTTCACATTTCAAAGTTATTTTGAATCTTGATTTGGCAGCATCTGTGGCAACTGTGTGACTTCATTTTAGCACGGCATACTTGTGAATGTTCCTTGCTGTTCATGAGATTCAGAACAGCTTTGTGGCCAACGCTGCTCTAGTCTCTTTTAAATGCATTCTGTAAGGTACTAATGAGCGGAGGTTGTCTATTGTGCTGACGAGATAAAGCAGGCACACAGAACTAAGTGCACAGGAGAAAGGATACCCGGGAACTGATGTTCACTTCACATGAATAACAAAAGATGCGTTTAACATTTTTCATTCTGGATGGGGATACTGATCCCCTAAAGATGCTGATGTCAAATAAAGAGGTAGGATCCATTCTCTATTGCATTGCGTTGACTGGAACAAGAGCTTTCATACTCTGCTATGAGGCAAAGATTTTTCGAAACAGAAAGTGCGGGATTTGCAGTCATGTCCTATCTCTGGCAATGGCTGAAGGAAAGAAAAACCTTCCACAATCCACCAACCTGACAACGTGCAGTTCAGAGGAGGTCAGGAGTGAAAACTCTGCTGCTCTTTTTTAGCTGTTACTTTACAGCTTGAAGACAGAGGATTCCTACACATAATCCAGGGAACTATTGGTTACAGCTACCCAATATTGTTTTCACTCTGGCCTTTAGTGCATCATTTATGTCGTGATAGTGAATTTTACAGGGTGAATATACAGTGCGTATACAGCGAAACACCGAATAAACAATTATTGTGAAGCCAACCACTGTCTTAGTTTGATGGAGCACTTCTATAGCACCAGGAGAAGCTTAAGCTTTGTCTTCATTGCCAAGAATTAAAACCTTCGTAAAATCAGGGGAATTTGGTTTTGGCATTTAGCATGTTATTAGCTAAATTTTAATCCCAATGTGACAGAAGGGACAGATGAGCAAAATCAAGCCAGTGGTGTTAAATGGTGCCAAACTGGTTCTAAATGGGATTTTTACTGAGGTGAGTAAGTTAAAGAGGAAAATGACTGTTTTGTCAGGGCTGGTGAAGGGAGCTTAATGCGATGGATCTGCAGTGCTCTTAACACCTGACCTGAGGCATTCCCTTCCTGCACAAAGGCAGTATGCCGTTTACTTGCACTGGAAAATAATAAACTTTCTGCAGCATTTTCACAGATGATTAATCACTGTTGTTAACAGGGGTGCTTCCAGCTGTATTTCCTATTGTTTTCCATTCCTTAATTGTTTATCAGAAGCGGAAAGTTCCAATACCAATGTGAACTTAAAAAGTTTTGATTTTCACAGATTCTTGGTACCAACTGTCTGCTTTGTATTAAATGAAAAGTATATTTTAAAAGTAGATTGAAATAAGGGCTGTGCTAACACCATCTTAGTTCTGCATGCTTCCTATTCATGTAGAGACAAAAGAGAATGGTTGCTTTAGTAAGTTTTTTTCCTCTTTTGCACAATGTTCATTCATTCTGTGCTGCACCAGATGTGCTATGTTTCATTTCCAACCAGGTTCCCATCTGTCCAGAAGGCTGGAGTTTGAAGGATCTCATTACTGTGAGGATGGACTACTTCTTATTCTGCCCATTTTGAGTAAAAGGTAGGAAAGGGTGAAAGTAGGAAACAAAGTGGAAATAAAAAACCTCTCAACCTCCTTTAAACATTTAAAAAGTGAATGTAGAGAATTGTGAGCAATATTATAAGGAGACCTCGAACAATATATGAAATTAGGTGTTTGGTCTGAATTCAATGAAAGATAATGAAGGGTTTTGATATGATAATCCCACTTAAATGATTATAGAGTGGGGGGTGTATGTGTGTGTGAGCTGTGAGGGGAGGAGGGGTGCTACAATAAGCTAGCCAGCCAGTTCTGCTCTCAGTAAAGTGTCAGATCGGCTGTTTTGCTAAAGATAAATTTTTCATGTTCCAAATATTCTGAGAGAAAATAAACTATACTAATAGCAAGATGCGTAGTGATTTGCACATTATCCAAGCCTTTGAGTTATTCCTGACTGTCCCTATTCTAGTTCTTGATTTGCAGGCCAGCTACGCTCTGCAGCTGGAGCAAATTATATCAACAGAAGTGCTGATGTGACCACAAGTTGACAAAAGGACATGATTTCTAGTAGCAAAAAAGCAACTAGATTTTATGAAATTGTATCTAATAATGTTGTTTAACTCATGGATCTTGCATCTGACGTCTACTTTTTATCCAGTCCTTTCAGCAGCCCTTTGTTAGCAGTCACTCAGAAGAGGAAATAAAATGTAGCCATTGAAATAAAAATTGCTCTAGGCTTTTTAATAGCTCAGCTGCAAGCTCTATTGTTTTATTTAATGGATTGTATAACTGAAGTCTTTCCTCATGACTATACTCATTTGGCTTCCTAGTTTCCAAACTAAACTACAGTATCTCGGGGTTCCAAAGTAAAGGATTGAGAGGGAGAGAGATGAAGGGATAAAAGGGTCTTTATACGTGCAGAATGCAAAGTGCTGGAATGTGGATCAGGAGTCGGAACAGCGACCGAGAGTCAAGAATTTCTGCACCGCGTTTTCATTTCTAACATTAACTTGCTCTGTGCCCTTCGTTGTTAAACTCAGCCCCTCCAACTCTCAATTTACCAGTCTGCAAATGAGAGTTACAATATCTACCTGATCCAAAGACAAGTAGCCAGTGTGAGTATTCGCACTTCGAGATCTCTGTGTAGAGTCACAGACAAGAGAAGTATTGTTCCATTAAATTTCTAAATCATGCAGGAAAAGTTCTCTCATCACCCAGTGTTTGTCCAACTAACCCAACAGTATCATGCAGCTAAAGAAACAGGATGCAAAAGTGAAATGATGGCTAGAGAAAGCATCATATTACTGTTCTCTAGCCACTTAACCATAGGTACAGGAGATCTAAATTACTCTGACAGGTCTCTCATTGCCCCATTGTGTAACTTTTCCCCTTTTCCCATACCTGTTTTTTCCTATGATGATTTCCTTGGGGACTGTCATTTGCAATTTGTACAGAGCCTGGCACCATGGGTCTCAGCTACAAATGAGGCAGCAATTCGATAGCAATACCAAGAACAAAGTTGTACTAGGGGTAACGTGTTGAAAAAAAATATTTTCTATGACTGCATTGGCGGTAATCTCAGTGTAAAAATCTGGGGAGCTCTTCTAAGCCAAAAGGATTCTGCAGCACTGCTGAGAAGAGTGAAATCACTGTGTCACTGGTGAAAATTAAAATCCATTTCCACAGAGAACTGAGAATGGCAAACATTCACCCAAGATTTGTAAAGACATTTTCAGCCAAGTAACCCAAAGCAGCTTAAAACTTAATAGACAGGTAATATGAAATTTGAGTGGTCGTGAGGTAATAAAACCAGAGGGAATCAATCATCTCTTCTAATATCTTATGAATCATAGGACCATAGAATGGTTTGGGTTGGAAGGGACATTAAAGATCCTCCTGTCCCACCCCCCTGCCCTGGGCAGGGACACCTCCCACCAGCCCAGGTTGCTCCAAGTCCCGTCCAACCTGGCCTTGAACCCCTCCAGGGATGGGGCAGCCACAGCTTCTCTGGGCAACCTGGGCCAGGGGCTCACCACCCTCACAGGAAAGAGTTCCTTCCTAATGTTTAACCTAAATCTACCCTGTTTCAGTTTGAAAAGGTTATCTGTCATCCTATCGCTACACTCCCTGATAGAGTCCGTTTTTAGGGCCTCTTTAGGTACTGTAAGGCTGCTATAAGATCTCCCTGGAGCCTTCTCTTCTCCAGACTGAACAACCCCAACTCTCTCAGACTGTTCTCAGACAAGAGGTGCCCCAACCCTCTGATCATCTTCATGGCCTCCTCTGGACTCTCTCTGACAGGTCCACATCCTTCTTGTGTTGGGGGCCCTAGAGCTGGACACAGTACTCCAGGTGGGGTCTCACTGGAGGAGAAAAGAGCAGAAACACCTCCCTTGACCTGTTGGACATGCTGCTTTTGATGCAGCCCAGGATGCAGAGGGGTTTCTGGGTGGCAAGCAAACATCGCTGGCTCATATTGAGCTTCTCATCCACCAGCACTCCCAGGTTGTTCTCCTCAGGGCTGCTCTCAAGCCATTATCCGCTCAGCCTGCCTTTGTGCTTGGGATTGCCCCGACCCATGTGCAGGACCCTGCACTTGGCCTTCTAGAACTTCATGAGGTTCACACGGGCCCACCTCTCAAGCCTGTCCAGGTCCCTCTGGATGGCATCCCTTCCCTTCAGCATTGTCGACTGCACCACACAGCTTGGTGTCATCCACAAACTTGCTGAGGGTGCACTCAATCCCACTGTCCATGTTGCCAACAAAAATGTTAAACAGCACTGGTCCCAGTACTGACCCTTTGTCACTGGTCTCCACTTGGACATTGAGCTGTTCACCACGTCTCTTTGAGTGTGAACATCCAGCCAATTTCTTATCCATCGAGTGGTCCATGTCTCTTCCATTCAGAGAAAAAGATGTCGTGTGGGACAGCGTCAAGTGCTTTGCATAAATCCAGGTAGATTACATAGGTTGCTCTTCCCTTATCCATCAATGCTGCAACCCCGTTGTGCTGGCCACAAGATTTGTCAGATACAATTTGGCCTAAGTGAAGATATGTTGGCTGTCACCAATCACCTCCTTATTTTCCATGTGCCTTAGCATAGTTCCCAGAGGATCTGCTCCATGATCTTGCCAAACACAGAAGTGAGACTGACCTGTGTGTAGTTCCCCAGGTCTTCCTTTTTTACATTTTGAAAAATGGGTGGGTTTTTTCCCCTTTTTGAGGCAGTGGGAACTTCACTGGACTTCCACAACTTCTCAAATATGATGGGTAGTGGCTTAGCAGCTTCATCTGCCAGTTCCTTCAGGACCCATGGATGTATCTCACTGGGTCCCATGCATTTGTGTATCTTCAGGTTCCTTAGATGGTCTCGAACCTTATCGTCTGTTACAGTGGGCATTTCCTCATTCTCCCAGTCCCTGCCTTTGCCTTCTGCAACTTGGGCTGTGTGGTTACAGCACTTGCTGGTGAAGACTGAGGCAAAAAAGTCACTGAGTACCTCAGCCTTGTCCATGTTCCAGGTGACCAGATCTCCCTTTTTCTTCTGGAGCGTGACCACATTTTTCCTTGTCTCCAAATCATCTTCAAATATCCTAAACTTGAAAGAATCTTGGGTCGTCTCTGTGGCCTTTTGAGACTGTTATTCAGAGTGTGTCTTGCACATGCTCTTTAAAGAATTTGGGGAAAGCTGTCTTTTTCCCATTGTCCCAAATGTACTTGTGCCTTGTAGGCATGTTCAATGAAATGGAAAAAAAGGCCTTATTAAATCATCAAGTGCTAAGAAGGCTTTCAGCTGTGGAAGATACGCAATGTACATTGCAGTTGAAACAAATCATACAGTATAACCTGTTAAGGATGTAATTGAGATACATGTAATCATTAACCTTGGAACAGACTGGGAATCAGTTAATGAATCAAATCAATACCCTCTCCACTGATCCATAATAATTTGAAAGAAATGAAAAATTTAACAGTTGCTGTATGTGAGGTTATGATGGGCTGCAATTAGCTAGCCTCCGGGAGATTATGTTACCTAGTTACCAGAGGGTAAGTGTAATTTCCGTAGATCTTTTGGAAAGATTGTTATAAGGACAGGTGCCAGACAATGAAATGGGTCAGAAAGAGACTTTAGGCACTGCCCGTAGCTAGGTCAGCTTTCTGTCCCTCCGAGCAGCACATCCTTCTCTTGACATTTCGCACTCCCAGTTAGTGCTGCTGCTTGATGAAGACGTTTCAATAGACTCTCAGCTGAGTGCATCTGTTACAAAAACTAATGAAATGTTTTCTTTGTTTTACGTGCTGCTACCTGTCTGGAGCTCCTTGTTTTGTGCTTCTTCCAAGGTGTAAACGGAGGCTATGTGGTACGCTTAAAGCCACACAGTTTCCACAAAGAGAGAGAAGCTTTTAAATTTCTGGGTATGTGGAAAGATATACTGGCCAAAGGAATAGATACAAATGAGAAACAAGTTTCAAAAATACGTGTGGAATATACGTGCCTAGATGGCAAATGTTAACGAGCCTATTTTATAACACTAAATAGGGTATAGGAAGGAAAAAAACTGTTGTTTGCCTCCACAGCGTGTACTCAGTGATACCCGTGCACAGTAGGATAGTTAGTTAGCTACCACATGCAAAGCAGAAAGCAGATGGTATGGTTGATATAGATCACAGGAACGTGAGTATCTGTGAGTGTGCATGTCTTTGTATGTTCGTGTGTAAATCAGCAAGGAGTTTGACATTGACATACTCCATCAAGTCTAGTTTATAAGGAACAAGTAGTGCAACATTCTGTGCATCTGGCAACATAACTAGCTCTGTCAATCTGTGGATACTGCTGACATTGTACTATTAGCGTCACTTCCATCTGTTTTGTTTATATAGGGCTTGATTTACTTTCACCATGTGAATCGGTAGTGGGTAGAAATGTCCAAAAGTCTCTGGTTCCAATTAAACCTGCAGTGTATCGTGTTGCACAATATTATCAGAAAGGGGAGCGTTATTGCAAGGATTGTTACCTGTTTCTTCAATGGGAAATATCGATGTACCTTATGGGTACAGAGGCATGTAAGTAGATCTTAAAAGACTATTTCACCAGGGCAAATTCAGTCCTTGTTCATTTTCCTGTCTTCAGGGACAAGGAAGTTCTATTTGAGACAGGAGGATGTTGTGGTAATTCATAGTCAGGTTAGTCCACTCTGTCGAATGCTTTTTCCTCTTTCATGCCCTTGGTGCCATTCATTGCTTTAAATTAAACCACAGTGACATTCTCTCTGCCAGATATTGTTGCCCAGGACCACAGTTGGAAAATCTGGGTCTCCTTTTCCTTGTCTCCTCCATTATTTTAAGTACAAACAGATAATAGGAGTGTTCAAGTTAAGGCACAACTTCTAATCTGCCCTAGGAGTTCACTTCATCCACTACTGAGTTTAGTTACCTCCAAGAAAAATGAAGTTTACTGTTTAACAACACAAATGGGGACATAAAATGAAAATGTGTTATACAACTGAAATGATAAAGTGGATTAGATGGGCATATTGCGATATTAATCAACCTGGAATTTGAGCAGGTTAGATAACCTTCATTACATGTCATAAGATCTTTTCTGCCCAGGCACAGTCAGGTCTACACTTTTATGTCTCATATAAAGAAGCAACCACAATCCTGTTTAGGAGAACTAATTACTTACTTACTCGGAGGGCAGACTGACATCTGTTGAGCAAAACCCTGTTTTCTGTGGTACCTGATCCTTGATTAAACAGCACCTTGTTCAATCCTATCTTCAGCGTTATACAATGAACCTTATTAGAAATTTATCCATATAACAAAATGTTTATTGGAAACCCTGTAATACAATGCTCTTGACGTTGAAAAGATGGATTCAAAAGTAGCTGTTATGAAACCACAATATTCCCCATGGTATTTGGTAACAGGTCACAATTTGGTAACAGATCCCAATATTCAGACCTGATTTTCTGCAGCTCCCAGGTTTAGTAAATGCTAGTTAACTGCCCAGCCACATTCTGCAACACAGAACAGGCAACAGGTAAGTATAATTTAGAGAAGCCAGAATACTACTCTGACAAAATAAAAATGACTGACTTGAGTCCTAATTGTTTGCCTGATCCCCCGGGTTACCCAGAATAAACTGAAAGTCTTCAAACCATGGCAATAAAACCCGCTTATTTACTGATTTGGTGCACTTAGTTTAACAGAATAACCTTCTATCAGAATAACCTGATGTCTTTTCTCCCACAGGCAAGCTGTGATGTCAACTCGACCATCTAGTTCAGCCAAGTGCGCGCAGGACATACCTTTATCCCCACAGTCAATACTACAGACGTTGTTGATGCTCTGCTGTCATAGTTCAACCAAACAACCTGCAGGCAAAGATCATGGCCTTGCCTCTCTGTCCTTAGAGGAAGGAAGCAATACCTTTTTTGCTATGGCAAGAAGTTTCTAACTCTTCGAGCTTCAGAGGCAGCTCTCCCAGAAGAATAGCATCGCATTTGTTGCTAAGAATTCAGAGTGAGTTATGATTCTCAGCCTGGTGGCTAAAAATGTCACCGTGAAAATTATCACAGTGGAAAAAAGAAGAAGAAAAACCACCCTAAACCAAAGGTACCCAATAGCTCTGCTAAAGTCCTGTTTCAAACACCAGGAGGTGTTCAGGCTAAGGTCCTTTATGGCTACTACAATTATAAGATCTGGTAATCAAGTGCAACATGCTGACCCGAACTGAAAATGACATGTTAAGTGCAGGAAGCCTGAATTGCATACATGTGGATATCTAAACAAGATTTAGTTTATCCAAAATATTTCATTTTCTTATTCCTGTGTTTCAAGGCACTCAGAGCTCCCATTGTCTCCATTTTAGACAGTGCAATGTGGTGTGACAAGACTGGGACGTTTCCTTCTGGCTGTCAGGTATCACACCAGGCAGGATCCTGGTTTCCTCAGGTTTCTTCACTTAGTCATTATTTCACTTCAGCTATTTACAGAAACTGTTCAGCAGGAAAGACAGCCACTGCACTGTCTGTCAGGGTATAAGAGAATTAATGTGTGTTCTCTCTATCACTCCACCACCAGTTGTAATGAGATGGATAGGGAAAGCAGATACTCGGTAGCCAACTTCCTAGGTTTGCTATTGGTACCTGATGGACTGGAAGTAAAACTTCTCATGTCTCAATAGCCATCATAGGGATAGAGCATGCAGAAGTGAAGAACATGTAGTAAATACAAGTTATAGGACTCCCCCCGCATTGGCATCCATCCTTTCCCTTTTCACAGGTAAAACGTATAACTGCACAAACAAGAGCCTAATTGCAGCATTCAGGAACCTTATTTGCACATGTGCATGTGCAAGGTGTTCAGAATCAGAGTAGGATTTTGTAAGTATCTCTCTCTATATATATTTTTACACTGCTTGCATAGTACATAAGCTTTTGAGAAGATGGATAGTCAGTTGTATTTGTTTCTGTCATCTCCAACATGGTAACTGAATAGAATATTTCAAAGACAGTTTTAAAAAGGAAGCTCAAACACTATCGAATCCTTAGATAATACACATAGGTAACGCTAAGACATCCATCCTTTTAGCTGGATGCAGTCTGTGCAATGAAACAATAGGCACTTAACAAGACAGGAGCATGTTTAGGGCAGTCACCCTGGGATGAAGGTCATGGGCCAGGACTCTGCAACTGGACCTTCTGTTCATTGTTTTTCCGTGTATAGAAATACACAGCAACTCTTATGCCTTGTTTTCCATTGGCACCTGAAAGCACTGTAAAAAGGTGGCCAGTAATGACCTGCCGAGGCAAGTGATATTCCTGCATTGCTGCCAGGAAATGGAGGATTCTGCCATCGCCGAACTATGGCTGAGGCTGTGAACTACCGAGCAGTTGTAGAATGCCTGATGGGCTCCTTACATGAAGAGCTCTAACCACTGAGCTTTGCGCTGTTCATGAGTGAGACACATACACCATCCTTATCCTATTTCCTACTGTGCAAAGTACATCTGAACAGGACTTTCTTCAATGATAATAAATAGTGATCAAGACAGGTTGGGGGATATGGCTGTTATGTGGGTCCAGGTCCCAGGCTTCTTTGAGTAGAAGCTGCAGGTAAAGGTGAAAAAGCCAGTGTTAGCACTTCTGGGGCTTTATTTATGTCCACTTTTTGAATAACTAACAATTTAGATGGCACCTGGAAATGGAGTGCATCTTCTGTTATTTTGATGTGCTTCATTTGCATGGTGTTTCACTGAGTTGCAAAACAGGAATCTGACCTATCTGAGTCAAACTGGCTTCTCAGCCAGAATCTTCATATGAGTCATCTGATGTCATCTGACGCCTTTACGTTTTGGATGCAGTACGATCACCACTTCACAGGTGTTTTTTTCAGGCAGGGCAGATGGCAGATAAATCAGTAAAACTCAACTGAAATACGAATTTCATTAAACTTATTAAGAAATATGGAGGGTTATAACTCCCTGAACGGCAGATAGCAGCTTGGTTGGGGCACCTAAGACTTCAGGCACTTAGTGTTTATGGAAATATCAATAAAATTTGCCTTTGCAATTCCATGCATTTCATATCTAAAAAGGAAAAATTAATACTCATCCTACCTGTCAGAGTAGCAAATAATCAGTAATATTTTGAGGTCTGTAGATTAAAGGTAACATAGGAACCCAACAAAATATTTTTATTGTACCATTATTGTTTTATTGTGCTTTATAGCCAAAATAAGCACTCATAATCTGAAGCTAGCACAGAGTTATTATTTTTCATATTTTAATAATGATGATGCAGAGCATATGGCCAAAAAAGGCAAGGAAAAGAGTTTTTGTAAAAACAGAGCTCTGTAGATGCACAATATTGAGTTTGTTGTAAAAAGAGATGTGCGTCCTTGCGGTTTCTAAAGCATGAACTGCAGGATTGTATTTATTCATCTGTTATTTACTCCTACTACAAACCACAGCATACCATTAACCTGCCTCCACTCCTGCATAAGAGTATGCCATTGCTGTTGTCTCTCCTTCACGGAAGGTTAGTGCAGAGATGAGACCTTCAGCAAAAGCTTCTCTTTTCCTCTGAAAATGAAGCAAAAAGAAGCCTGATACCTCCTGCAATAAACAGCTATGGGAGCAAAGTGTACAACTCAGGACTGAGACCTCCAACGTTGAGTACCCAAATTAGTTGACTCAAACTACAGCAGGCCACTGTGGTCCAGTGGCACATCATCATGACAATAAGCGCAAGGCACCTTTCTGAAAAGTATAAAACTCCCCATGAATAGCATGTGACATGATAACCAAGGTTCTCCTTGAAGAGACAGCTTGAGTTCCTTCATGAGCTGACTCTGGTATCCCAGATCATGGGAGTCTTCCCACTGAAGTTTCTCCTCTGGCCACATTTTTAAAGGAAGAGGCAGCAGCCCTACATTTTCTGTGGTTTCTTGCTGTGTTTAGAAAGTCCTGGTATGTTTTAGCCCTTAGAAGAAGACATTTTGCATGTAGTACAGACTTAATATAGGCACCCAGTTACTTATACCTGAAAGATTGCACCTACACAGAAGGACTTAATTATGTGGGTGGAGATAAAAAAGGAAGTTCCATGGACTTTACAGTTTGACACTTACAGAGATGACAGTGGCAGCTTTTATTAGCTTCGATGTCCAGTTACAAACCAAAATTTTCTTATGTATAACTGTACATTTGAAATTGGCCCATGTTTGCATATTCAAAGGAGAAAGGCAATTTACTTACCTGTAACTGGAGCTGAGCCCAGCACAGCTTTTAAAAATCCTGAAGGATGAATCACAGGTAAATGAAAGTGACAAAATATGTACCAGTTCTAGAAATAAACTAATCACTTTCAAAACATGCTCAATGTGCAAAGCTCCTGTTGATGGTGAAAACAACTAACATGCCAACCTCTGAACCTGGTGTTGGTTGATGAGTGGGAGGGATGTCTGGCTGCCACACCTGCGTAGTCTGAGCCTCAGGATGTACGGGACCTGGTGGCATTTGGCCTTTCCAGTGACCTCTTGAGTCCTGTAGGCAAGCGGGATGGAAGGGCATTTAATGTCAATGAATGTCCAAGCTGTTTAAAATGTTCATGTTCAAGCACACATAAGTGAGTTTGGTAGTCTTTGCAACTAAAAAGAATAAATATTTGAAAGACTGACCCAAGCTGTACCTGGAGAGTCCTGATGTTATCCTGATGGATAACAGGGGTGCCTGGTGCCATGGGCCCAGGAACATTCTGTCCGCATCTAAAACATATAAAAAAATTTTGAGGAATAGGCAGAAAGACCTAGCTACATGGCAGTGTACTGGAACTGGACTTTTTGTGTGTGTGCGTGTTGCAGGTTTGATAGCAATATGAAATTCTCTGTGGAGAGATAGCTTGTATTTTTGACTTCGTGGCCACAGACATGAAGCTTTTATGAAGGCACCACCTTGGACTTCTAGTCATGTCCCAGCTTTCTGAAACAACCCAAGTTGCGTGCAACAAAGCATTTAGAGGTTCTGGAAGGTGGCTCTCAGGGAACTTGTGCATTAATTACAACTCACTCTGGACTTTACTTAGTACGCTAGAGTTACTTTGACTTTTCCTGTGGATTATAGCACAAGTTCCATAAGGACAAAAATGTTTTAACTCCAGGACAAAATGGCCAGCGGGTGATAAACAACAGGTTTTACCTTGAATTTCAACCACTTAAACAATTGAGTTGACAGGCTATAAACAAGCCTCTGAGTTCAGACACAATGGGAGCATGTAAGAAATTAGTGCTGCCTATGCTCTGAAAAGAAAAAGAAAATCCATCCCTTTCACATTAGCGCTACCAGGTGACTAATGAGAGGTTGGGGAAAAGGCGGAGGAGGAGGAAGAAGAGGAGGAAGACCCCCTATCCAGGCTGTTCTTTTTATCCTTTTTTTTTTTCTTCAAAATCTAGATCAACTTAAATGTTAAGGAAGGACTACTTTTCCCTGTAGGTATAGTTCATTAGTTCACATAATAGATGTTTTGCAAAAGCAGTCAACCTTTCTTCCATTTGTTTAAAAGCCTCTCTGTGAGCAAAAATGGACACTTTCTAGTTTAAAAAGTCTGATTTGTACCATCTCTGAAACTTTAAATGCATCATTTCCAAATCTGGTAAAAATGCTTCCTCTGTGAAAAGGAAGAAGTATTTCTGAATTTCTTTAATTTCCGGTTTTTTGGGGTTTTTTTGTTTGTTTTTTTTTTTTTTTTAAATAGAACCCATTTTATCAAACATTTATAAAAGTTTTAAACTTTACAACACGCTTCCAAGCTTTGGACTTGCTTGTTCCTGGATGTCTGCAGGGACTCTCAAATTGAAAATTCCTGTGGGAGAAAATGTGTGGGTATGTGTAAGGTAAAGAAGAGAGGAGGTCTTTTTAATTGTGTAAATGTACTGGTTGATTAAAGCCAGGAGGTACCATATTAATTTTAAAGCATGTTTTTAACCAGAAAGCAAAGAAAAATGTTGAATAACATTTTAGCTATTGACTGAAACATAGCCTATCTATTTATCTCTAACCGACTTTCTTAGGCCTCCGATTCCCCACAGTGTAAGCGAGAATATGATAACCCACTGTTATTCAAGCAAAACAATGAACTTTCTGGCTATTTTTAATGTGCCTAATTTGGGCAGTTCACTTGTTACTTCTTATTGTATTGATTCCTTTCATTAAGGCTCATCTTAATTTGAAACTGATTCTCATTTTTCTGGCCATTAGTTAAACCATGTGAATTGTCACATCCATAGATCTCATTCACTAACATAGAAACCAAGATAAACTTTTTTTCCTAACAACTGCAATTTAAAACGTTATTTCCCCTTTTGATCATTTCTCTAGATTTTTATCGAGGTTTGGATTTTGAAAAGACACTCCAGAGATTCCCCTACAAATATACTAAGATATCACACAATTCTCATTTTGAATTAAAATGTCTTGACTTTGAAGTTTGATTAAAACATGAACATGAAATGTCTATGGTATTAAGCTGAGATTCCATCTGATTTCCTCATGAGCTCTTAAATTTCTTGACAGTTTCTTGATCTACCATTAGGGATCTAAGGTATGATCGACAATAAGAGCCGGCTGGATTATTCTGACAGCCTCTTCAGTCAAGTTCTCCCATATCTGAAAGCGTCTCTGATGTTCTTAATTTTAGTTTTTATAAAACTAACAAAAATTCACAGAGAGGCACATGGCTCATCACAAGAGTGATGACTCTCAAATGAACTAGTGATCGTTTAACAAAGACCATGGTTCCTCCAGAGGGATCATGCTCTGTCAGCCCAGCTGGCAAATACCTGAAACTTTTGGCTACAAGCAAGACAAACAAGCAAAGAGCTCCCTCTGTTCTACATCACTAAACTGACAGTCCCATCCTTTGTTTTAGACCAAGACTTCAACATAATCGCAACGTGTGTGTCATATGAGTATGAGTTACTTCTCATCTACACCCACTCATACTTCCTTCCTAAAAGCAAGTTGTTCCAAAATATCTCGTCAGCAGCCCCTTTCCTGCTGCTTCAAGAAAAAAAAAGGAAAAAAAAAGGATTGAATTTGTGGTCTGTTGGTTCATTTTACCCAGTGAACTAAACTTGTTTGTTATGCCCTTACAAGGCTGGATCTCCTTCCTGTTTGTGAATGAAACGCTCATCAGCACAATGTAATGTGACTTCATTCAGTAGCAGCAGCTGCAGAAGCAGCCAAGAAGGGAGTTTTGGACATTTAGAGGAGGATTGTGCAAATATTTGGCTTTTGAGGTTTAGGAAGAGGAAAAGAATTTTTTTTTTTTTCTGGGAATGTTTTCCTTTTGGCATAATTTTTTTAGTTCAGTTTTCTGCATCAAATTAAAAAAAAAAAAAAGAAGAAAATATTTCGTTTGGGTTGAATAAAACAATTTGACCAACAGGATCATCATCTATTTTTAAATTTAAACTCACTTAAAATGCGATTTAGCTACTTTGTATGTAAGTTCAAAACAAAAACATGATATAGTTCATATTGAAAATACGCAGGTGTTTCCAAATTTTGTTCTTTCTCTTCTTCATTCTTTGAATTAAACAAAAAATTGCATCTGCTGCAATACCACTCCGGTACTTCCTGGTACCACTACATGATGCTGTATAATATTACAGAGAGTTAACTTTGAAGCAAAATAGTTTCACTCATTTTTCACTTATGTAATTATCTGACTCAAATAACGCAATGGAAAATATCTTTTATCCCTCCAGCATTTTTATTCCAAAGTTTCTTCATTTCAAACTCACCCTATAACTACCTTCCTATTCTCTGACTCTGATTGCTTTGCCCTTTTAGTATTATGTCTCCAGGTATTTTTCTTTCCAATTCTTACTCCCATTTTTAACTTAAATAATCCTACTATTCCTACATCAATGACCTAGATGACATATTCTGCCATAATATTGTTCAAATGGGTTGCACCATGCCAATATATCTGCCTTGTCTGCCTAGACTATACAGTTCTGCTAATTAAATGTACGTAGGTGTCTAATCCTATGATTATCCATAGCTAATCCTATGACTTCAGAGTGACTCAAATGCCTAAATTCATGAGGTTTTGTGTCTCAGGTCTTTGGATAGGGGCAATCTGAACTGCTCTGTTCATACAATGGTCTCAGCTGGTTCATCCATGTGATCATAGAGACCGTGATTGATAATAATTGTCACTATTGTGTCATTGTTGTTAACATCATTGCTTAGTACAAGACTAAAGTTAAGACAAGGCTTTCCCATTTCATGTGATGACTCTTTACAGATAGACGTGGCTGGAGAAAAGAGTTTCTTTCCGCATGTTTCTCATACCACAATTTCTATAAAATGACTGTACTGTGATTTAAGTTTCCTGACAACTATACCCTGAACCACTCAAATGAGCTCTTTCTACTGGATTTCAGATGGGGCTTCCACTGCTGTTTCACTGCTGAGCCATGGGGACATATTGTCCACTAATTCTGTTTTCCAAAGGAATGACAGCTGTCTGAATTCAGTGGAGAGAGCTGGGATCACCATTTTACTTTCTGTTTTGTCGCTTTGCTCCTTTAAAAGTTCATGTAAGAGAATTGCCTGCAATGGGCAAGTGTAGAAAACATATTCTGAAATCTCAGTTTGGGAAAAGTCAGCTAATTTAGCCTTTCTTATAACCATACCAGTCACATTGCAGACCTCAGGCCCATTCGTGTCATACTTATCCAGAAAACCTTGGCTTCATAGTGATTTTGCCTGAATAAAATAAGTTTTAATATTGTCGAAATAATGCAATGAAACTAATAGGCCAGGGGAAAATAATTGTTCTGTTTATACCATTTTTGCACTCTTACATATTTTGCATATTTATTCTTTATTTTCTGTATTAGTCCCATTAATGCTTTTGAAATGCCTATATTTATTGGATGAGCAATACCTCAATAAATCACTTAAATAAAAAATATTTGACTTTTAGAATTAAACTATCATGCAACTGAGTTTCTGTATTCTGAATATTTATTTAGATCATTTTACAACCAGCACGGTGAAGAAATATACGTAAAACATTCAAGACCATTTTCTCCAGCTTGTGTTTACAAGAGTGTGAAAAATATCTGTAGATCCACCTCGAATATAAGACCTCAGCACAGATTCAGATACCCATCACTCTCACGACCAGTGCAATACAGCATCAGCAGCAGAGCTCCTGAGACACAGGCTCTCAGTTTCAGTCACACTACAGTTTCTCTCCCAATAAAAATGTGTTTTTTTCAGCAGTCTGAGGAGCATCTTCTGCCCTGATTGACTTTTTCTTTGGATGTATTCATCACATAATTGTAATCAGGAGAAGCCATTGTGTGTTGTTCCTACTGAAGTAGAGCATTTATAGCACTGCAATTAAGAAGGCCTCATTGCTAATACACTGGGCATTTACCTTTTCTGCAGATTTAATGGCACTTTGCTGTGTGATTGAGTTCAAGAAGGGCGTGGAACACCTCTCCAAAAAACCGTAGTGCTTTTCTTCAAGCACTTTGAGTATCTCCCAGCTCTAATGCAAGGGGATGGACACGCACCTTCCTCTGGTGAAATTGCACATCAGCTTTCTGATTCACCCCTTCACTTAAGCTGCAATGTGTTTCAATAGCTTTTTGCAGTCACCCTGGCAAGATCAGGTTGTCTCATTTTTCCATTCCACCTACTTTCAAAGTACAAATGTAGTGGCTTTCCCTGCTGAACACAAAAGTTTACAAGAAACCTTGACGTTTGGAAAACTATTTGCATCTCAAATCCCATTAAAGAGTAGAAAATTCTGGCAAACAGAGAAACAGTGGAAGGAGGGGAAAAGTGGATTGTATGCAATAAAGTAGCTCTTGTTGAGCTCATTTTGTACATTCTCATTCTATAATAACTTTAATTTCTAAAGAAGTTGCTCTAATCTCTCAGTAACACTTGTTTCAAAAAATATTAAAAAATTAATCTCTGAATGATTTTTAATGGTTTCCCCACAGCCTTTTAGACAGGAAACATGTTGCTTGTCTGAAAACAGATTTGTTTCAATAAATTGCTGTTTTCCTTCCTCCCTAAAATGTTTAATTCAATGAAGTTACAAATGCTTCTAGTAGTGCAGTGTCATTACTTAAGCAGGGAGCCACTTTAGTTTTCCTTATATTGAAAGGGAGTCTGGAGGTAGCTGGATGCCCAGCTCTCATTTGCATTGAACAACGCTGCCGGTAGATTCGGTTCCCCGGCAGGATCATGTACCGAGGACCCAAAGTGTGACAAAAGCAGCAGTCAGATGACTCAGCCCCCATTTAGCCTGTGTAATAGCTCCACAAATCTCCCCATGTGTGCTTTCCTTCGATGTAAGGGTGCCCCCAGAGAAGAAGACCCATCTGAGCCCAGGCTATTCAGGCATATTGACTGCTTGATATGTCACTCCTACATAGCTGCATCATTTCTTGGTGCTAAACTCATTTGTCAAGATTGGAGGTATGGTGGGAAATGACACCCACTGGTAGCAGCAAGTGGTAAAATTCGAAAGAGCTTTCGTTTACTCATTTTACAGTGTGATGTATTGGGGTTATGCTAAGTTATTGATCTATTTTATTTGCCTCTTCTATTTTTAGAAGGTTTTTTTTTTCCTCTGCTGCTATGTAACTCCTTAGCCCCCTTCCAGATGATCTTTGTTCCTGTGACAAGCAAGTCATGGTAAAAAAAAGGCAGTTGGCACGAGTGCTGGTTTCCTCCCACCTCCCTCAGCCTGAAGTTGAGTTCATTCTGGGTCATCAAGGGAGTTGCAAGTAAAGGTCTGTGAGCAAGGGCCAGCAGGACTTGTGTGGCATTGGCGCTTATTGTCACCTTTCCTTCCTGAGTTGAAAACAGTATTCAATTTACCAAGAAATACGACCTGGCCTGCCTCACAAAAATAAGACACAGAATTTATTGTGGCTGTTGTTTGATTTCAGGTTTCAGTGCTGTATCCACAGCAGGTTTTGTGATCATTTCTAGATAAAGCTCCACAGAAAGGCAGAGGCACTAATCATTTTAGGGAAAAAAAACAAAAGAAAGAAAAAAAACCCAACCAAAACAAACAACCCACCCGAAAAAAAAACCCAAAGAAAAAAATCTGTAGGCAATCTGCTATTTTATACTATATTAATTTCATTTTATTTTTTTACTATGTGACTCTTACTGTAGTGACACATCCTTGTCCAATGCATTCTGAGCGTTTACTACTCATGGGCTACTGGTTGAGTTCAACAGCGCTGTGCACAGGGACTGAAGAAATGAAGAATATGCACAGATAGGGCTAGATTTAGGAAGAAATGCTTGGGAAGATCAATGGACTGAGCACCACACAGGGAACTGGGAGGAAAAGTAGAAGACAGGCTGGGCTGTGTCATAGCGTCAACCACAGTTTTAAGGATGTGCTTTGTGTGACAGCAATGGCTGTGACTCTACTGCAGTTCCTAACTGTAAAACCTGATGTGATATACCTCTGCATTGTGCTTCCAAAGCTCCTAGTTACAGGACCTTCTGAAACTGCAGTTATCTCATTACTATAGCACACAAATACCTTTTTCCTTACAATTCATTATGGCACGGGGAAGTGCTTGTGCTCTGGTTTTGCAGACAGGGAAGACCCCTGAAGCACTGAGTGACTAAAAGAAGTGAAAGCACAAAAGGCAGTAAAATTCATCAAACCAGGACACCATCCCATTCTTACTTCACATCAGAACGTAGACACTCAAACCTCCCACTTATCCTCAGCCAACGCACAGGGAACAGAACCTTTTCTGCCAGTAAAAACCTGGGCATATTCAGAACTGCCCAAATCCTAATCATACTCAGCAGCTAACGAGCTATGTCATGCCTCAACAAGACATCTGCCTGGATCTTACCTGATTATCTTCCATTGGTCTGCTGTGGGTCCTGTCCAATTAAAAGGTAGCGCAAGAACCTCATTTTCTCAAGTACATTAGTGGCAAGAACATTTGCCTACGTGAAATAGGTAGAAAAATAAATAAATAAGAATAAAATTGTTCCTTCTCTGGATATATTTTACAAGAAAAGGCTGGCTCTACCGTGTATTTTTAAGAGAAGGATGAGAACGAAAATCTTAACAGAAGACAACTACCTCTTCATAGTCTCAAAAGAACATGCGTATCACTCCAAGGTATTCCTACCTGGCATGTTCATTTTGGTAGATCCCATTCATAGGTACCCGTTTTGTCAAAAGCATCTGATCCACTGCAGCAGTTTCTACCTCGCAGATAGACCAACCTAATTTCGCAGACTTGCTGTTTACCCAAGGTTATGCAAACTGGCTATGATCGAGGTATGAAATGAACGCAGCTTTTCCAAACAAAGACCAAGACACAGAGCATCATCACTGTCTTTCCATGCCAAGGCTGGAGCTGTGGTTGCTCTGATTGCTCCAGAGAAACCTTCCTGCCCACCTTGTCTTGGAGTTTCCAGTGCAAAGAAGGCTCTTAAAAAGAGGCACAGAGAGGGCTATATGGGCAGGAGGCTTGAAATTTCAACTGGAAAATGACACAGGAAAATGTGTTTCAACTGTAAGATGGCACTTCCCCTAATATTTTTTTGGCACAACTGGAAAAAAAGAAAGCATTAAGTGAGAAGTGTTAGGATGCAGTAGTGGGTAACTCATTGGTTTCAGTGATGTCAGTGCTGTTACTCTTCAAAATGCCAGTTATTTTCACAAAAAAAGCTTCATATTTTAAAATACAGGAAACTTTTCATTTGCAGTCGCTACTGCTACTTGGTTTTGGACAAAGGCTGATGATCAGGTATGTATGTATTAAACAACTCAGGGGTTATTACAATAAAACAGGAGCTACCACACTGGGAGACTGGGGGGAAAAAAAAAACCAAAACAAAAAAAAGCCAACAACAAAACAAAACAAAAAAAACACCACCCCAAAAAACCCAACGCACAAGACAAGGGAAAACCATGTTGCAGATTATACTTACCTTCATGTATAAGTGCATGCATGTGGGTAAAGTTGATGTGGTTTTAAAACAGCACTAACAAAAGACCAAATTCAAACCCTGAATCACTTGAGTTGTTAACAAAAGAGCTGAGATTCACGTTTTTACACAATGACTTGTTTCTTGAGCAAATACAGTCATTTCATTAGTTTAATATTATTCTGACTCTTTTGAGGGTTTTCAAGCTTTCTCCTTTGTTTGTGCTCTTCATCCCCTCATTTGTAAACTGGCAAAAAGCATGTAAAAAATCCAAGTCAACCCATAAACTTAGAATAAATGGCTAGCCTTGAAGCATTTCTCATCAATGCTAGAAATTCACTTTAGGATAGTGAAACTGACAAGTCACTCTCTGTGATGACAGATGAAGATTTTGAAAATGAGAAGAAAAAGAGTCATTTACCAAGCTTCTTTTTTTTTTTTTTTTTTGATGTAAACAAGAGAGGTCATGTCTTTCTAGCCTATATGGGCATTCATTCCAGTTATGATCTCAGCTGTGAAAAGGTTACGGGGAAGTATGTATAGGCAAGAATACTCAGTCTGTTGCCAGGGGAATGGGAATCATTGAGCTTATATTCGATCTTTTGTTGCCCATCATATTTCATACTTTTCATCTGTGTCATGCCACATCACACCAACATGACAGAGTAAGCCGTCTGAGCACCTTGACCCAGCTACTGCTGTCCCTCTATGCTCCCCCCACCCAGCCACTGACAGAGACTTTCCAGAGGTACCATAAGCAGGAATCTTTTCAGACAATTCTTCATGCAGCTATTTATAGAGCAAATTGTTACAAAAATAGCTCTGGAGCTGACATGTATTTTTCTTCTCTAGGGTAGGAGATGACCTCTCCTCCCTGCAGTGCTCTCTGTGGGCTGGTGCTTCCTGAACTGCTTCCATCTAGTGCAATTCCTGGACTCTAATCCAAGTTTTACTGTGAAGAACACAAAAATGTGTATTTTACCCTCAACAAGCATCTTTGGGGCTGTTCCAGCAAGCGATCTCTGCACTTGAGGTAGGCAGGACTAGCATGTGCTGCTGTATCACTGAAACAGTCAATAGCTATTCTCTCTTTTAGACACAATTAGAAGGACAGCACTTTATAAGGATGTCTGTGACACTGGTCTGTGACTTTTCTATTTGCTTCTATAGCAAATTCAAAGATTTACCAACCTCTCCCTACGTTCAAAGGCTGCCCACGTTTGAATGGGTATGAAATGGCTATGAAAGAAGGACTTAGATGTGAAAAAAGTTACCTCAAGAAATAGACCTAGATAATGTCCCTCTTCAGGAAAGGCATGCTGGGAGAGAGCAAGTCCTGCTTCGCTGACTGTATTTGCATTATTCTTAAGAGTGGTACTATTTGAAGCAAAATATGGCATGTTCCATGTCTCGTGGAAGATAAGCAACCCCTTCTTCCCAATATTTTTACCAGGCATCTGAAAACCAGTAAAACATTTGATAGTTGAACATTTTCAGTGGAAGGTGTACTAACTCCAGAACTGCCTTTCCTCTGATGAATGGAGATCCAGATACAACAGCTTGAGATCATGTTAATTTGTTCAGATCTTACTCAGCTGTTAGGAATAAGTCAAAGGGACTCTTCAATGCTCTGAGATAGTAAATTAAATTAATCTGAGCTATGCTATGATTTTTTTACTTTCTTAGACACAGAGAATCACAGAAGTGTTGGTTGCAAGGGACTTCTGAAGGTCATCCAGCCTCCCACTTGAAGTGGGACTATTGCCAACACCAGATCAGGTCAGTGATGGATCTCTGTAGCTGAGTCTTGAAAATCACCAAGGACAAAGATTCCTCATCCTCTCTGGGTCACTTTAAACCAGCATTTACCTCCTGGTGAAGAAGTGTTTCTAATGTCCTATACAAAGCTTCCGACCCACAATCTGTGGCCACTGCCCTGTTAGATAGCCTGACACTACCTAGAAGAGTTTGGCTCTTTTGCTCTTGCAACAGCTCTTCACACAGTTGTTGGCTGTTATTTGACCATCCCTTTGCCTCCTCTTCCCCAGACCAATCAAGCTCAGATCCCTCATCTTCTTCCCATGCATCATGTCCTCTGATTTTTTTGGTGTCCCTCCACTGGAGCTCCACAGCTTCCCCACAGCCCTCTTGAGCCTGGTACACAAAACCTGACACAGTATTCTGCAGTCTATCTGCTGGCCACACTGCCCCTAAAGTAACTCAGCATGAAATTAGTCTTATACTATGAGGGCTCTGTTGGCTTACCTTTGATTTGGCCTTCATTGCAACCCTCAAGTTCCCTTCAGCAGGCAAAAGGAAATAGGATTTATCTCTTTGCAGGAAACATGGGCAAAATTCAACAAAATGAAATAACACAGTTCATAAGAGTTAAGGTTTAGCTCACTCTCACTTTAACTCACTATTTTGCCCTCCACCTGTATCGTGCATGAGAACTCATTTTTCTGTATTTCTTCATCCAGCAGCAATAGTGTTGCTGAACGTGATTTACATTCACTTCTGGTGTATTATGCGAGCAGCTAAGGCTACGCCTGCTGCAGCACATGGAGGGACCATGCATCAGCTGGACATGCCAGCAGCACCGCTGCTCTCTATGCAAGAGCAGCCACATTCAGTGACTTCTGAGGAGACAGGGCAGATCCATGTGTGGCATCAGGTCCTGGAGGCCTCTTTTTCTAGCATCAGTATTGGAAGTCATAGTAAGAAGGACCTACTCTCTCCTGTGCAACTGTATCTGGTGTCTGCATGTATCTCAGTGCTCCTCTGACTTTTCCCGGTCTTTCGTCTTGTAATATAATTAGGTTGTTTGTTTGGGGAACATTTAGCTCTGCATACCCAACTATTTATTCTATATGAATGGATCTGCTTATTGATAGGTCCATTTATCTATTTGTATGAAGGCAGTTTTCAGCAGGGTGTGTGAACAGGGGTAGAGAGCTATATCCAGGTCTAGGGGAACTCACCTAATGTCAGTGAAATTCCAGTAAGGCTCAATTTGGCATTTGTGACTGCAAGAACCAAATTTCAGACAAGGTACATTCACATTTTCTGATACAGGTTAAAGGGAGGACTAAGTACATTCTGAATAATTTCAGAGTTGGGTATCCAGCAAAAGGCCATGTTGGCTTCAAGCCTCAAATAAATGTTATATGCAGAGTATACCTGTTCTTGGTATTTTTTCAATCCTTACTTTCTATTCCTTTTCACAACAACAAACTTATTTAAACATAGAAAACGGGGTTCATTATACTGTGTAATACTTTTTTAAGAATTCTAGCAGAAAGGCTTTCCATATTTATGGTTCTATCAAAAAATGTGTCTAAAAATAGAAATGGTTTCCTCTCATCAAGGAATGAATCTGCCAAATGTTATTGCTATAGGAAATCTAAGTCACATTGGATTACCACCTGGCACTATCAAAGCTAAAACTACTGTCAACTTTAAAGCAAGAAAAAATGATCAAATTATCACGGCTTTATGAAATATGTTTAGAACCATGTTAACTCCTTTCAATCCTTTCATAACACAGCGAAAAAGAAGAAGTTACTCTTCAGTGGAGGAATTTTTTGTAGCTCAAAAGGAGCTACAAACTAAGAAAATCAGAAAAGTTCAGATTCACAACTCAAAGACCAAAGAAAGAAGACAACAGGGAGAAGAAAAGGATGGAGCTGGCGTGTTGACACAAATAAATATGCGAAACATTAATGTAATTTTGGGGTATGCTTGGGCTCAGGTTTCTAAATTTGCAGCTAATTTCACCATCAGATGAAGTTTTGCAAAGTGGCCTAACTGATTTGGAAAAGTCTAAGAGTCACTAAACATGAGAAATATTTACAACTCTTCCCTTTTAAAAAGCCCCTGTTTATTATAAATCTTTTGGTTAAATTTTATCCTTTTTTGTATGTAATTTACATACGTATTTTTCAACTAATATAGATATCTAATCTGCTATTACATCTTAAAGAACCAGAAATAGTCATGTATAAAATAGAAGTAATACCCCCTATATCTATTTTTAGATATGTGTGTGTGTGTCTGTATATATATGTGCACACAGAATTTTATTTATTATGTAAATTAAGCCACCAGTTTTGGAAGTAATTCCTCAGAATCAGTTGTAAATTTTTAAGCACCCACCAAACCATATACACGCGGTCTTCAATTCATTCCTCCAGTTTCGCCAGGATGTCTGCATTTGGCTAAAGCTGAGGAGCAGTGTCTGCATTTTCTAAATGCTCAACGTGCCCTTTGTTTATTTGGACCCCAACTACTTGGCAGATGGAGAGGCTGCCTCAACTATTTGGGGAATTTAAGACAGGGTAGCTGGCGTGGGTGTCTCCACGAGCTCTGGGAGCTAATGCAGCTTGAAAGGGTGGCCCAAATCGTTTTAGGATTTGTAAATCTCAAGTTATCACCGTCTTACATTACAAACTACATCTACCACCGAAATTTACAGGACTCCCTAATTAGGAGCAAGCACAGGTAATCAAGCAGCATCCTGGCCAGGTAACCATGGATTTGACTTCTGGGACTGCATCACAGCAGCATGGTGGGAGCCAATAGCATTTCTGCAGGAAGAATGTGTTTCATAGAACAATAGAGCTAAATGTGAAGTGTCTTATCTATTGGCCACTATCGCCATCCCAGCTAATTTGTTTGTAATTTGTTTGATGGAAACTACGATCTCTGTAGTATTATCATAATTTTCTGAGATGCTGACCTCCTAACTCCCTCCTTTGCTTTTTCTCTAAAAACGGAGCTGTTTATTTCGGTGCCTACGTAATAACATACTTTAATGTCTGGTTTCAGATTTGCCACACTGAAAATATTGCCTTGCAACTGGAAACGTTGAAGCAGTTTTCCTACATTGTGAGCTGGTAAGGCAGTGGCAGGCCCAGGAAAACAATACTGCAGGAAATTTTTCGATCTGCAATATGAAGTTGAGGCCTTCTTACCTCATTTGGGCAAATTAGGTTATCACAGCAGCTGTCCTTCCTGCTTATAGTTTCAAACTTTCCCCCTGTCAGTCTGCACAGTAATTGCAACCTTATCATTGAGATACTGCTGAGGAAAATCCTTCCAAACATTAAAAGGGTAGGGTTGGTAAGTCTCCTTTCAAGCACAAAACCAGAGGACTATCTTTCAAGCCCATTACCCTCATGGTATCCTCTTTCTATCATGAATCAAAGCACCCCTGGGAAGAGAAAAAGGTGGCATTTCTGATTCCTGCCTGTGCTCCCTCATTTACATAGTGGGAAAAGAGCATTTTCCAAGCCCGCCCATGACACTCTGGGGATTCAATTTTGTATAATTTTTACTGCCTGGAGAGAAGAGGAGAAGCCCGTGGACTGCAGGACAGCTAGAATAGGGCTGCAAGTTAATGTGTGCCCCTACAATGCTATTGACAATGTGATTTTTAAATTACATCACTTGAGCCCTGTTTACATGCTTATCCTTTACCGAATGAACCTCTGTGAATCAGAGGCAGCCCGTCCTTCGCTGCCTAGCCTGCCCCACCGGAATGCGACTCTCCAGTTTTAGCGCTACATTTTTTTAATCTTGTTTTTAGCGTCAGGCTGAACACGATCAGATCCCCTCCAGCTCCCAAGCGCTCCTCGCTGTGTTTTCCTGCTGGAGCCACAGCCCGATGCACATTCTCAGACTTGCTGATGAGTCACCCGACACAGGAGGACGCGGGGACGGAGCCTGCCCACTGGCCTGCGCAGCTGAAAACCAACACTGGTTGCTATTTAGATCGACAGCAGAAATGCCAGCGTATTCTCAACATTTTTAAGGATGGTTCAGGAAGCTTGATGTCGAAAAAGAAAAAAAAAAATATATATATTCTCCTTCCCCGGTCTAATGCTGGATTTGCAGTGTTTACAAACAGCTGTTGCAACAGCCCCAAGCTCCGGAGAAATATGTGACACATCTGAGAGTCTGACAGTCAAACCCAGCATTTGTTCCCCTGCATCCCTTCTAAGGCTCGGCGTAACAGGAGACGTGGTCCTCCTGGTATTTGTCGCCCTGGCAGCTGCGTGCATGGCAGTGGCAATAGCTATGCGCTTACTTGCCCCGCCACTTACCGCAGCAAGCAGAAAGCCAGCCCGCTTCCCAAGACGGGAATTCAGACAGCCTCTGTGGCAGCCAGCAAGGAGCGGGGAGCAAAGCCCACTGCAAAAAATGGTTATATAAATAAAGGAACAGCTCAAAGGATTCAGCAAGGGTCCACGGGGCAACTTGGGTATTAAAGGCAACAACACAGGGCTGGAAAATAAGGGTTGTAGCTGCCCCGTTTCTTGCTTCAGCGAGGTTTTAGGGAAATGGCAGTCCCATGCCGACTCATACCCCTGCACCTCTGTTTTGCCGTGACTGTTCCTCCACCCTTTTCTGCCCACTCTGAGACCCTGCAAAGAGAACCAGCATTTGCAAGCCCTGCTGGGGGCTGAAGGTGAACGCAAAGACGTAAGATCTCTTCCCCAGGGAGGCACGGTACGGAAGCAGCCACAGGAGAGACACCATTTCGCTTTGAGAAAACATACTACACGGATGATGCAAAGAGCACACAAAACTACATGGCAGCTGTTTCATTAAGAAAACGCCTCAAAACACCCGAGCTGGTTCAAGAAAGGGATGAGTTTCAATGCACTTGAACGTGTCAGGAGGGGAAGTGGGTACGCACAAAGAAATACCAGACCTTTCTCAGCTGCTCCCAGCAGCAGCTACTGGGTCAAACCCTGAGGTTTAACTGGGTTATAAAGTGTTGTTCCTACAGCACTCCACATTAATCGATGGCAATGTCCCCTGCAGGTAGAGGAATTTTTATTTTCTTTTATATTTTGGGCAGGCCTCTTTAGATACTATCCTGAGATTACATTCTTTGTATAATGCCAATGGCTTATGTTTGCACTACCAATGAAACCCTATAGCTTTTAAAACGCATGGAAAAAAAGATGCCTGACGTTTTTTACATAAGTAAGGTTTAGACCAAATAGATGTCAGGACTCAGGGATATTTTCACTTTTATCCCGTTAAACTTTACAAGTTTTAGCTGTGCCTCTGAATTCTTCAGAGAAGCTTCGAAATTCACAAGTTCATACAATTCACAGAGCATCTGTTGTGAAAAATAAAGAGATTGTGACTTCCAATTTAAATAACTAAGATTTCCATTATTAAAAATAAAATCCTTGTTATTTAAGATAAAGCCCAGAATAGCCAGCATGGGAGCAGCATAAAAAAATCTGACTTAGAAATTTCAGAATAAGCACGGAATTGATGTGAATTGGAGGACTCTATGTAGTCCATTAGAATTATCTCTATGTACACGTGCAACATGCTATTATTAATTAGCTGTCTAGCTGCTGTTGAAGCCTGTAGGAGTTATGCACCAAGGCCTGGATCCCCAAAGTACAAAAATGCTTATTAAAGTACCCCTTAAAGTAGCTAAATTCTGATAAAAACAAAACAACTAAATCCTTTTCCAGGGCTGTGCCTTAAGGACCATTTGGGATTCTGAAAATGTTCTAAAAGCATTTAACTGGGTATCGGAAGAAACTCTTTAGTAGATGGAGAGCACAAGGGGAGATGAGGACGAAACAAGGGAGATTGTGGGGGGGCACAGAGGACGTGCTCTTGGCAGAGGAAACTTCTGAAGAGGAGACTAAGAAGCCTAAAGAGGTGGGTGACAGTCGGTGACATGTGGACATTTCAATTGCCTTTGAGGTTTGTTCAGCCCCTTGTGCGCTGAAAATGAGGAATAAATTTGCATGTACCAAATTCAGTGTGAATTTTGTGCAGCCCCAGTTCAATAAGTTTCCCAAAGCTCGCTTTTGTTAACAGCCTCTTGTTGAGCATCTTTCATACAGAGACCTCAAAGCTTTGTAAACGATGCTCTGTGAGGTTGGCTTCCCTTGACAGGTTGCAAACAGGGACACGAAGTGATATATTTTTGATCTGGACTTCCAGATCACCCAGAACGAAATGGCACAGCCATGATGCTGTCCTTCCAGTGCCTCACGGTTACAAAATGCCATACCGGCATGGACGTCCTCTCAACAACGTGAGTTAGGTAAAGTGTATTCTCATTTACATATGGAGAAATAAGCCCAAAACAAGATGACGGTCTTATCAGAGGTCACACATCCCGGGGTGAATTAGTAAACAGGAGGTCCCTGTTACTGCACTGTTCTTTGCCAGCCAGGCTATTCTGCCAGTTTTCTTACAGATATGGAGAATTAGGCTTTTATAAGGGCTTCATCTGTAGTATTTTTAGTTTTTCTTAAATACCCCTGTATCACCAGCTACTTTAGCCATGCTAAGGGGATGTGTTGATCCAAAGTGAGGTGATGGTATGCTCAGGAGTGTCACCTTAGCAAGGCAGGGACCGCGGGTTTAAAAACACAAAGGAAGATTTTAGAAAGGTGTTTTAAAGGTATAAGTGGACTGAGGAAAGCACCACCCTAAAAGGATGGGGGACAAGGAGCTTGTGGTCACATTAAATGTAGCTCTGACCGCAGCCCATCTTTTATTAATAGAATTGAATCATACAGAAAAAAAACCCTGTTATCCTTTGAAGAAACCATATCTAAATGAAGGTGCCAGGCCTTATTTCTGTTTTTGCACTTTTGAACAGTGTGTAAAGTATTCCTTTTGGCTGCTATGTGAGCAGCAAATTAGGTGAAGACTTTTGCCCAAGGTTTCACGGGCATCTCTGTGTCTCTTCTCTGTCTCTACCAAAGCTTCCTATGGTCAACATATAGCACTCTTTGCTGTTGCAGAGCTTTGCAGTAAGCATAGGCCTCGTGTCTCACTCCGGCCAGGTACCCACAGCAGAGCAGTGTCCTTTTTAGCTGATGGATTTCTTTCACTTGGGGAGGGATAGACATTAGATTCTCAGGGCTTGGGTTTCTTTTCTTCATTATTGCTTCCTAAGTTGTCATGGTTATCATTCGACACCCTCTCCAAATTCTTTTTCTATTTAACAACTCTTGTACTCTCTTTTTTTACCCTGAATAAACAGGCTGCTTGAAACTGGAAAGGATGGGGGGAAGCAAACATTTGTGTGCAGAGAAAAACGTTCATGAGGGGCTGAAAGACATTTTTGACCCACAACCGCCCCCCCCAGACTAATAGACTACGTGCCGTGACCAAAATGTCACTATTTTTAAGGTGTCTGGCTTATACCTGCCTCACATAATGGTCACTCTGAAAAGGATTTTGGCAGTCAGTTGACCACTAAGTATGAAGCTGATTTTTTTTTTTTTTTGGTATTATTTTTATTTGTTT
>VWZL01003929.1:263651-313179 GCA_013396915.1 Stercorarius parasiticus | reverse complement strand
GGGGGGGATAAAGTAAAAATAATTATAAAGTATATTTTAAAATGAACACAAGCAACTCTATTTGCATGTGAAAAATTATATGCTCAGGGGAGAAATAGTCTGAGGTTTGCATTGACAATCTATTTTGGCACAGACCATGCAAAATCACATGGAAGAAGTTTGTATCTGTTAAGGAAAATTTTATAGACGCACCAAACTCAAGAAATTGAGTTAAATATCCACAGGAGAGATGCAGAAAAAGCTCAGCGAAGGCTAACCAGAGCCTTTGCAGGATACTGTGACTCCACAGCTGGAGGAGCACGAGGACATTGGGGAGGCCAGCCACACCAGCTTTTTGAAATGCTGACTTTGGTCAACATGTCTAAAGTCGTGGGGTCTCGTTCAGCAATCTGGAACAGCTACAGCACCTTTAAAAAGCCTGCAACATGCTATGCAGATGGATCTGCATGAAGTTAATGTTGAATTGAATTAATTTGCATAGCATTAGTTCTCACAGACTAGTAAGTGTTTTTCCATTCCTTTGTACATTGTAATTCCAGCCAGACACTATTTTTTTTTTTTTTCAGCTGCAACTTCCCTTCAGCACAGCCATGGCTCCATGTCTGACCGTGGCCCTCTAATGAACATCAGTTTTCATCCTTTCTATTGAGTCAGCACTCAGGAGCAGAGCCCTCAACAAAATCTGGCCTTTTCTGTGTTATTTCTGCTTCCTTATGGTACACTGTGATTGCACGACCCTTAAGAAATGTCCCCCTCAGCTTCAGGCTGATGTCCTTTTCACAAGACGCAGCCAGAGTGTGGATCTGGTCCAGGGGAGGCAGAAGGAAAGGGGAAGAAATGAGAAAAGAACAAGTGAAACTTTCTGCACAGCCGAGCGGCGAGTTACTTCCCCTCATGCAAAACACAGGAGAAGGCCCGTAGCTGGCTGTGCTAAAAATTAAAGGGAAAGAGCTTAAAGAGGGACCCGCGTCTCTGGACAGAGCTGTCAGGGTGCTCCTCACCCAAAGCATGGGCAAGAAGACCTCCCAAAGAGAAGCAGCCGGGGCTGGACGGAAACGCCGGGCTGACAGGTCTCTAGGTCCAAGCTGCATCAAGGAGGAAAGGTGTCAGAGATGAAGAGATGCCAGAGGGAAAGCCGCCTCCCCAACAGCAGAGGGAAAGGGAGAAAGCAGCTCTAAAGTCATGGAGGCACGGGGGAAAATATTTGAAAAACCAAATTGCAGAGGAACAGATGCTCCTTTTCAGGGACAACAGCTTCAATATTTTCCATAATCCCTCTGAAAGGTTCTAGCTTTGCTGATATGCAACAAATAGTTATTTTTCCTGTGTGCAGCCACCGTGTTTGTTAGTAGGAGGAAATTCATTGAGTAAATACCCCACAGTATGCTACAGGCTGTGAGATGGAGGTGAGTTAACTGATCAGAAGGACCTTTACAGGACACTGCGAAACTGGACGCTCACTGTCAAAGCTTGACCAACACGCGCAGGATGACCTGGATGTGTGAGGATCGGCATCTGGGGAGAGAACTGCCCTCCTTCCTCGCTTCCCAAGGAGCTGTCAGAGCTGCAGCTGAGGCTCTGCCGTTGCATGTGTAGTTGCAAGACGGGTCAGTGAGAAAGCCTGGCTAGCAAGGTCTGTCACCAGAGCTGCAGAGAGCATCTGACAGACGTGGTGATGCAGGAGATCGTGGCCCATCTCTTCAAGGAAGGCAGCCATTTGAACCACCCCCTCGGGAAAAAAAAACTGAATTAGAAAACATGGGAAGTCAGGGAGAGAAAGTCAAACAACATAAAGAAAGAGAGAAACAGAAGGTAATGCCTAGTGCCAAAGGGAAGAAAAAGACTAAGCCTTAAGCTAGGAAGGGGAGAAAGGCCAGGTCTGCTGTTCACAGGGAAGAAAAAGGTTTGAGCACAAAATCAAAAGGAAGGAAAAGGACAAGCTGAAAGCCAGAGGGGGAGAGAGGGCAAAAATAAAGTCAGAGAGAAGAAAGAAGTACAGTGTGTTAGCAGAGAGCCTGCTGAATAGGAGGCAGGATAATTCTCTCAAAAGTTAAAAATTTGATCTCCTCGCGTTTTCAACATACCCAAGCATTTCTGTAGTTAAAAATGGGAACTGGGCTAGAACACACAGAACATGTTATAATCTGCTTATCTCAGTACACTTGAAAGCAAAGCAGCCGTTTGTGTCACTAATACCGTGTCCTTTGTATCCACAAGCAAATCTTGGCGTGGCTTGGCTCCGGGTTGCAGCACGGATACAAGAGGAAGAAAACCTATTAGGGACACAGATGCTCAAAAATGTGAAAAGTTATGTTCCTAGAAGCCTGGATTTTGTTGGATCAGTGGCAATGTGCTTGGAGTAAAATAGTAATTTGCCATAGTGGGAAAAATAAAATATTATACAAGGCAATGACAACTCAAATATTTACAGGTGAAATAAGTAATAAAGGCGGAGATGTTGTCAGATCTAAAGATAAACAGAGAACTGACAATTTTAAGTGACTAACATAAAATTACAAGATTAAACATTCTACCTAAGAAGTCTAAATTCATCTGCTGCAGAGCCAGGAATATGTGAGGACTGCACATGCTACTTACGAGGAGTCAGTCTATTTATACCTAAGAAGAGAATACAATAAAGTTCCTAGATGCATGCTTTATCCTGGCAGAAAATAGAAGGACACATAGCTCCTCTGGATGTTTCTTTGGGAGACGGCTTTGGAAATGGTGTGACGAAGGCATGCTAACTATCAGTTTCGTTTGCTGCTCTGCCATCGAGCACAGTGGACAGACTGCAGCGTTAGAGAGCAACGTACAGCAGGCTTCACAAGAAATGTGCCTTTATCTTCAAAGTAGCAGATTTATTGATTTTAATAAGTAGAAAATATCTACCCGGACATTAGACAAACACAGACTCAACACAGACTGAGAAAAAGCTGATAATTGTATTAAACTGACTGAGTTTTTGTTACATGTGTTTGGGAAATTTCCAATAACGCAGAGTGCCAAAAGGCCTGCTTGCGAGTCTGACAAAAATCCTGCAGAACCAAACAAGATAAATATTATATGATTTTTCTCAGACACAAATTATACTGCATTGCGTAAGTATAAGGGCAGGTTTCTGCAACCTTGCCGGGGAAATGTAACGCCCACTTATGTTCAACTATTACCGGGACTGATGTCAATACAACAGGCGCTCTACCTGAACACTTGCAGAACACAGCCCATCTACTAAGCAGGGAAAAAGGCTGTAAGGCTGTCCCCCAGGAGCAATGGCCGTGGCTGCAAGGTCTTGTTTCCTTCAGGGTTCTAGGTCCGTGCCCAAAAGTAGGCTTGATGGCATTAGCATGCTATAAAGCCCCGTGGGGATGGATAATGAGGATTCCTGCTCACATTTCCAGTAAGTAATAAGAGTCTAACAAGGTTTATGGAGCTAGTGCAAGTGGAATTTTAGAAGCTTTTGCTTTAGTGCATGACCAGATGGTGGTGAGAAGAAGAGTGGTCGGGCTTCCGCGGTGGAAATTATGACTGACTGGGTGATGAAATAAAAGCATTTGGAAAAGGAGAGTGGGAAGGCACTGGACTGCGATAGCTCGGAGCCGGAGGAGTAAGACTGGGGTAGAGGCAGGGAAGTCTGCACCACTACAGCAAACTTCAGGAAGCTGCGACGTGTAGGAGCTCTGTTTCGCTGGCGGCACAGCTAGAAAGTGTGTACTGCAGAAGGCACAACTCTGAATTGTGGGAAGTGAGGGAGGCATAAGGACACACGCAGAACACGGAAAAAACAAAACGTCGAGAGGCTCATCATTAAATAAGCATCCTTCCTCCAATTTACTCAGTGACGTGAAATTCATACGAAAAAAAAGAAAAGTGAACATGACATTAAGTCAGTACCATAATGTGTCTGGGTGTATCCAAAGGTATTGAACTCACTGTGCACAAGGTGCTTAAACCCTTCCAGTGCCTCGGTGGTGAGCATTCAATATTTTACATATCATGCTTTTTACGAAGCTTGCACGTATGCATGTGTAATTAAGTGTAAATGAAGATGCCCCAGTGATAAAGAGGGATCTCTGAGAGCTGCTCCAATGGCTCACTGGATCTAGTTCAAACCTCAGGGCTGACACTGTGCTGGCAGAAGTTAAAGGCAGTGCACGCACTTACTGGTATGCATACACATGCCATCCTACTGGGGTGTCTGAGTCCCGGAGAGCGGGGTCTGCACACCGAGGACCCTTGGCTTTTGGGACGAACCCTGGGATGTTTGCCCCGGGATGTTTCAGAGACGTGAAAGCATGGTGCAAATGGAAGGAGGTTTAAATCCAAGACTTGCAAAGTGAATGGTGACTCTAATCTTAACTCCTGGCTTTGGTAGAGGGAGGAGGCCAGATGGTGTGATTAAAGGGCAGAGAGTGTCAAGGTCATCCGTAATTACCATAATTTTGCATTTCTTGATCTATTTCAGTTTGTGTCATAACGTTAATGTTATTTAAAGTACAATCATTTGTTTGCTTCTTTATTTTAGAAAAGAGACAAAATTGCAAATTTAGGAAATATATCCGAATTCCTGCAGTATTCAGAGGACTCCAGACCTGCAGCTCCGAGCAAGCCTCTGAGGAGGTAGGGCCAGCGAGGCAGGCAGACTTCCAGCCAAAGCTTCACTTTGGCTGTGTGCTCCCTCTTTTCTTGTTCCTTTCACAGGAGTGTGAGTAGTGGATAAGGCCTTNTTCCTTCCTTCTTTCTTTCCTTCTTTCCTTCTTTCTTTCCTTCTTTCCTTCTTTCCTTCTTTCCTTCTTCCTGTCTTCCTCTCTTCCTCTTCCTCTCTTCCTCTCTCCTCTCTTCCTCACTTCCTTTCTTTCTTTCTTCCTTTCTTCCTTTCTTTCGTTTTTGAATTAGCTTAGTGAAACAACACAAATGCTTAATGCCAGCTAGCTGTTTCCCAGGTCTTGCTCTTTCTACACATTCTCCATTTTGTATTTTAATGCATGGTAAAATGGACGGTGACTACCGTAAACCTTGGCATGAGTTATAACCACGTGCACCTACAATTTGAGCATCTCACAATGCCTGTTACAGAAAACATGTTTTAGAGTTTTCGTTTTTTAGGTACTGGTAGCTTTTTCTGTCATGGTCTCTGAGCAATGCTTAGCATCCTTTGTGAGAGCAATGATGCCTGTCGCAGTGGTCCCGTCTTCAGCAGGTGGTGGGGAGCGGGACGAGTTGCTGCAGACCATGATCCGCTGGTCTTACTCAGACCAGGGAGCAGGTCTGTGGGTGGAAAGTGGAAATGGTGGTCTTAGCAGAATAAAGGAAGTGTCAGCAGAAGACAATAACCGAAAGGAAGTGCATATGGAAACATCCCATCACCCACACCAAACTGCAGTAAAAGCTCATGCAGCTGAAGGAGGTTTATGGGATCTTTGAAGCATAGCCACCCACAACTGTCATCAGACCAATCTGTGTGGGTTTCTTTAATAGAACTTTGGGGGTTTTTTCCCTCCTTTTTTGATTGGCAGACATAAGCTCTAACCTTCGTGTATGTGTGTGCATATATATATACAGAAAGAGAGAGAGTCCTTTATCCTGTCCACGTTCTAAAATAAGATGAAGCATAGGTTTCACAAAATAATGTTATTCACCCAAAAACTGAATGAAAAAGTCCCCAGAGATATCCCACAAGTAGGACTCCCATCGTGGTTGAACATTTAAGTGGGACTCCTGTCATGGTCAAACATTTAAGAGAAGTTGAGTCACGGTCATGGTTTGGCTCATACCGAAGTCATAAACTTGTTCCCGTGAAACTGACAGCCTAACCTCAGCTGGCATCAGCAGAAATGCAATCAAGGTCAAGTGAGATTTCAGTTCCACAGTCTGGGCCAAATCCTCACTTGTTCTAGTTTCTTTCTTGCAGTTTTTATTTAAAAGCTGACCCTTGAATGGTTGGGTATGGCTCTAGCTGGATGAAATATTTTAAGCTAAGTATGTAGCTAGCTTGTTTTAAGTTTCATCTAAAGAACACTGCTCAAATGCAGTTTTCAGATAACTATAAACCCACCTTTAATGAATTTGAGTGTGGTAAAGAGAAAGCATGAGTTTTTGACATTTCTTTGAAAAATTTGCATTTTATTTAAAATATTTTATGCCCTTCCTGTATGATTTTTTGTGTATTTATATTCAGTGCAGCTTTATTTACGTAAGGTCCAGCTAAAAATGGATTTTTAAGTCAGTCTTTAAGAAACCGTTCCTATTCAATGGAATGAGCAAGTAAGTGAATGAATGAAAAGTGCTTAAATCTAACAGGTATGCACCTTAAGTGGGTTGTTAAAAGAGACATGGCCTCAAAAGCACAGTCGTAAAGAAGAAACACAGCATGTTTCCATCCATCCAGAGACCAGCAGGAAAGCTGCCATCTGACAGGGATGCCTAACATATGACAGCAACAGCTAACACTAACACGAGCCATTCTCTTCTCTCCATCCTTTCCAAGTCCCTCTGTCTGCCACTGCACATGCCCAGACACAACTGAGGTTCCCAGTGCAGGGCGTGTTGGTTCCAAAATCTCGCTCTGCTCAACATGCCACACTGTGCTGTGCAGTTTGGGCAATAAGGGGAGGCCGCTACATTCATCTATTAGGAGGTGGAAATGCAGAATGTGGGACGTGGTATGAACGGGGGCCAGGATCATGCCTCGGGAATGTCTGTAGAAATGTGCAGTCACCTCAAAATCGTATCTGAAGTCCTTCTGACATGATGCAGGCCAGTCCATGCATTGGGCTGCAAGGGCCTAAAGACACTGCCAAAGAAGGTTTTTCTTCATTTATTTAAGGTCATGTCAATGAAAGAAGAAAACCACTCATAACTCCCAATGGGTCAGGTCACACAAGTTATCTTAAGACAGACTATGGGGGAAGCAAGGGAACGCAGTGTTCAGGATGGGTCTCCGTTCTCCAACACGACCGTTGCCTTGCACCCCATAATCCATCCCCGTTCAGAGCAATGTGCAGGAGCCTGTCCCTCTCCCTCGCTGCCCGCTCTCTTCTCCTCCCACAACCCACACGTGCCTGCGCCAGGCTCTCCACTGCCAATGGACGTGGTGATGCAAGCAGAAGGAGCAGGTTGATGGTTTGAAACTGGGGGGTGGGGGGAAAATAAAAAAAAAAAAAAAAAGAAAAAAAAGAAATGTCTCCCAATTGCTTATGATTTTCAGTTTGCCAAGCAATAAACAAAACCCCCAGAGCCGCCAGCTCCTTCTAAATTGCCATTTTTATCCACGCTGCTCCACCAAGCAGCTCGGAGCAGTACCCGCAGTACCCTGACACAAAACCACAGGAGGGTGTGGTTCCTGCTTCTGCTGGGCGCAGAACAGGGAAGCTATTTATTTCGGGTGCATCTCTGCTCAGTGAGTCATGTTTCGACTGGAAAATTGGCCACAGCTTTCTCGCAGATCTTTGCTGCCAGCGAAGCTGGCATGTTACCCAATTCCTCCCAGCTCCCTTTCCCCCCTCCCTGCTCCCCTTCCCCTTCCCCAGCTTGGGCTGCCTTTATATTGTTAAAGCCCCCGTTTAATAATAGTCATTGTTCCATGTTAACCTTGAGAGTCGGGGAGAAAGGACAGTGAAGGGCGTAGCTGTGTGCTATAATGAGCATTTGGTGCTATAGCAGGTGGGAAAGGCTTTGGGGATCTGGGCAGATTAGAAAGAGAGGGGGCTCTAGCAGATGTTGAAGCAGGATGATGTATTGCTGTTCACTCTGGGATTCAGACAATACCAGCACAAAAGTAGAACAGGGAAATGGGGAAAAAAAATTGATCCCTTCTGATACAAACTGGGCTAGAAACCAGACATGCTTGAAAGTGAGCATTTAAAAAAGACAAATATGCTTCCAGGTCCAGCACCTTCTCCTGTCTGTGACTGCCAGATTCCTCTTTTAAAACACCATCTCAGGTTTGATTTATTTTACGTTAACTTAAGCCTTGAAGCGTTACATACAACTTCTCCTTCCTCTCCCCTCCTCCCAGGCAGAAACTGGAAATGAATGCATCTGAACTTCATCCTCTGCGACACGTGCCTCACGGTGAGTCCAGGCAGGACACATACAACAGCTGTAAATAAGGTCTCACCTGCACACCAAAGGTCAATGGCGCTTAGAAATCCAAATGGCTTCTTCAGCTCTTGTTGCAACACTCCCAAAATCTTTTAATGGGGTGATCCCTGGTCTCGTGACCCCATACAGCACAGTCAACCTCAAAAGTAAATGACACGCAATTGCCAATCAGCTGGACACCTGTATAAAAAAATGTATGCTAAGAGGACTGAAAAACACATCTTAAATGATGAAACTTCGTCCTATGGAGGACTAACACCTCAAGAGGCAATGGTGCATCTGTTGTAATAAATAATCTGCAGAAGATGAAAGACAGTCAGGCTTAGCTTTGACCTTGATTTTCTGGAATGCAAATCAAAGTGAGATACCGGGTGCACAGCGCGTTGAAAAGTGAAGTTTTTTAAGGCAGATACCTAAATATGGATATAGGACCTTAGTTTTGGAGTCCCACTAGAGTTGAAAATCTAGGCCTAATTTCTGTTTCTGTTTGCAAAAATGTTGTCGAGAAACTTGCTTCTTTCTGAAGTTTGTTAGATAATTAAAGTTGTTCTCTGTGAAGTAATTTCTGATCAGCAGATCATCTGCTTTTGGATGCTTTACATGTGAGTAATAGACAAAAATCTGGGTTACTCTGCCTTGACTGGCACGGCTCTGTGCATTGACTAATGAGTGCATTTGAAACTTGCTGTGGAGGAGTTTATCCGTAGACTGTCCCACGGACAGCGGATGCTGAGAAACACCTCAAGCCAACGCTTTCCAGCATCCTGGAAATCCTTCCATCGTCCCTGATTTCTGACTCCAGAAGACTACCAAAAACCCCATCAACCTTCCCCACCAAACGAAACACAATAAACCAACAGAGGATATTACTGCACCTGTTATCCTTAATGGGGTTATCTATTAAGGGGGGAAAAAGTGTTCTAATTCCTACAGGCATCAGCTTTTATATTTAGTTAACAAAAAAAATGGCATGTAACAGGAATGCATGGGAATGAAAGGAAAGTTGTTGGCAATAGTTTATAGCCATCTCAACCATCTTTAGATCCAAAGTTGAGCTTGAATCAGCAAGGGCTTTTCTGATAACCATCAGCCAAAGCCTTCCTCCTCCTCAGTAGCTGCTGGCCGTCAAAGGTTGTGCCCACTGTCTGGTTATCGCTTCTGCCCCCGAGGCTCTGCAGGTGATGGCCGGGGACGTCCCCTGCTCCCATGCTCCTCTCGCCTGTGGAGAAAGGGTTGCGGTGTCACCCTCCAGCGGGGGCAGGGGGTGAAACTGCAAGTGAGGCTTTCTCCCTCGTTACGTATCTATGCTTAAATAAAATATCTTTTGCGAGTTTACCCGGCAACCGCAATCCCTTGCCTCAATTAGCAGATTCCAATTAAATAATAGTAAAAAAAAATAAATAAATCAGAGGAGCTCATCACCATATTCGCATCGAGTGCCCTGTTCACCCCCCCCGATATGTGCCAGTGCAGGGAAAAATCAACTCTATTCTTGCCGCTCGTCCCCTTTGTGGCATAGACCCCATTCACATCTGTCTGTATTCTCACATTTTGTATGGTGTTTTTGTTCATGGCTGGAAAAAACTACTGAGCATGAAAATGAGGTAAATTAATAATGCTTAATAATTCTTTACGTGTCAGTCATGCTTTTCATGAGCAATCGCATTGCATGAGGAGCAGCACCCAAAGGGACGGTCTGTGCCAGAGAAGACTCTGGTTGTGCCCCCTGCCTCTTGTCTAAGCAGACAAGCCCCAAGATAACAAATAGGATACCTGTGTGGCATGGAGGAGTAGCCAAGCACTCATGACACATTTTAATTTGTGTCTTCTTCCAGCATCTGGAGGCCCCAGGCTTGGACTGCAGGTTTTGCTACTATATAGGAAAAGCTTCCCTCCAAACCAAATTTCATCAAAATGGCAAATATCAAGGGCAAATGAATTGCCTCGTCTCATTCTAGTTACTGGCAATTCTGTGGCTCTGGGATCACCACTCAACTCCTGTTTAGGCTCCAGAATAGGAATCCACTATTTTTTGCTATCCATTACCCCCTGACCACCAGCCCCAACAGAGGTGGCTGAGGCCAAGTGCCTCCTTCGTTCCAGACCAGGTCACCGTCATTGCTGAGCTCCAGTGGTTAGGAAGGCACACACACAGAACATGGAAACGGGTGAGCAAATAAAACTGAGAAAAGCCAAGCAAAAAGGCAAGAGAAGAATTACGGACTCCATTGTCATAGCAGCTGCATGTTGCGTGCACGGCTTTTTCTGGAGCCGGTGGTTCTCGGACACCTGTAGAAGTCACCATTTAAAAAAGTGAAAGGGCAGAGGTGACTAACGATGGTTGTTAATTGGATCTATGGACACAGCAAAAATAAAAAATGCTTAAAATATGGTTTGATTTATTGGTATGCAGGATAAGCTTTGAGCAAAATAAAAAAAATATCTCTGAAATGAAAGGGAAATATGTTTCACAGTGGAAAAAAAATCCAACAATCTAGAAGTGCTGACTGGGAATAACAACAAAAGCCAGATGGCATAAAATGGCATCTTTAGGGATTATGTGGCATAAGGAGCTGTGCACAAAAGCATGCTCTGAGTCCTTAAAAATCTATTGCTGGTTACTGGGCATGCTCAGTGTCCTTAGATAGCCACATTAACTTACTTAATGTGCTCTGGCCTTAAAAGCTGGACAATCATCTCTATCATTTAAGCTCTCTGCCCTTAGTTATCCTTGGCAGTTCATCAGGCTTCCTCTGCTGTGCTGTTATATATCCTCAGCAATCCAGGATATTCTACATTATCAGAATCTTGAAAGAGGATCCTTTATCATAGTTAACACCACAAATCACCCCCCTATAGGCATAAGACTCCTCCCACTATCTTATTCACTTATTGTGAATGGTAATGAGGCTTTAAGGAGCTCGCTTAAATTTCTTCTAGACAGATCTGCAACATCACTGAAATGTTTTCCCATATAAATATAAAGGGACAGGAAACTTATTTTCATCTACCCACCCAAAATTATGCTCTACTGGATATGAGTGCGAGATTGAGTCATTAGCAAAACATCCATTTAAACAACTCATTAACTTAATACCGTAACCAGTATTGAAATTCACATTTGTCAAAACTGAAGTTCTCTCTGCATTTAATTCCAAGAAGACCCTGCCTACTCCTTTTCATCTTTCCACCAACAAGGAAATACTTTAACTGCAATCAAAAACAAGCCCAGTATCATTTACATTACAATCGTAAAAAGTCCCATCAGTAGTTCAGACATCTAGACACCATACTCCATTTGCTTGTGGAGATTTACAGAAATCTTCTTAACAGCAAAGAAGATTTCCCTCCTCAGACCATCAGCTTCTAAACTCAGCCTTTTCTCCATTCCCCAGCGTAGGATTTATGCATATAAAAAGAAATAAATGAATCAGCTTTTTCTAGTTACACAAGAACTCAGTGCTTATTTGGATCAAATCAGTAATAGAAGTGTTGTCTTGTAGAAAACCGCTGCAACAAGTCCGTTGTATTTGCAGACCTTTTCTTTAAACATACGGCAATTTATTGCTTATAATAATACAATCTCTAATAATCATTTCAGGACTCAGAATTTTATTTCTCACGTATGAACACAAGTCATGCAAATACAATGATCCTGTTGAAATGCAACCTTCTTCCATCTGGTTTTGGATCCTACTGGACCACAAACCACGATATTCAGGAATGGAGCAAAAGTTCCCAGTATCACTGGCATTCTAGACATCCTGCTGAATCCACCTTTAATTAAAAGTTGAATTGTGCTGGCCTTATTCTGAAAAGCTTAGATCACTTTGAAACATTACACTGCTTTTTTTTCTTAAATGGTGTTTGAATTTGTTACTCATTAAATGTGCCAGATTGACAGTCCTTAACCCTCCTGTGGAGGGTGGAACAGTATCATAATCTCCGGAATGTTTTCTGGCATTGATGGGAATAGTTTCACTTGGCTTCTAATTTTGATAGAAACAGAGTCAGTCCTCAGAGCAGGAAATGAACTTTCACAAGATAGGTCCTCCCAGAATGCTACTGAAAGATAGTTATTTTAGTGACTGTGAGACAGGTACTGAAAGTATCTGGGAGTGAGGGAAGGGAAAAATAAGTACTCGAATTCTCTGTATATATCTGAAAGTTGTAAAATCACTGCGTTATCTATCTGAAATTTCCCGTGTGAATTTTCCCACAGCAAGAGAATGCCTGACTGGTATAGAAATGGTATATCCCATTTCTATTCCCCTCCTATGGATCTTGGTACGCAGGGTACATTGTGAATAACAAAGAACACAGCTATTCTCTACTGTCATCTATGAGCAGAAGATGACCCTGTAGAGCAATGATAATTTTGTTCCATTTGCAAACAGCCCAGAACTCCCCTGTATTGCCTTAGAGTGTCAAACAATTGACCTGGAAATCACCTCTGCTGGAAAATTAGCTGTGACTAAGTCCCTTGTACCTCTTCCTTGAGAACCAGGAGCAACTGAAACATGAAAAATATTTAGATGGGGATTTATGAAGTCAGAACTGTCCTGATTAAGATGAACTGAAAAAGAACAGGGATACAGCAAGGCAGTTAAGAAAAATGCAGCTGAACCTAGGTAAAAAGTGGTGCTGAGTATTATCTTTGTATCGGAGAATCTGTCTGGCACAGCAGGTTTAGGAACAGCCTCGCTGCGCCACTACAGTCTGAGTCCTTTACCACAAGGCTGCCCATTGTACCATTTTGAGGGCAAACCAGTTGAAGTGAATATCCATGAGAATCCCATTACCAGAGGGAAATTATTTTAGTGCAAGCTAATGGAAACCACATTACAAGAGTAAATTATTTTACTGCAAGCCTATGAAAACCACATTACAATGGTCAAACAATCTCATTTCAAGTCCACTGAGACCACATTAATAAAGCCATTATCAAAGTAAAATAATTTCAAATGAATTCTATGGGGATTCAGTTTTAAATGGCAACAAGATTTCAATGTGTGTTGAAAAAGGCTCCTTTAATGTTATTATGGTGTACTATCAAATGTACAATCAAAGTTACGGGGGGCTAGCTAGCTACATGATTATAAGAAAATGGGTATAGTCTTTTCCAAAATCCACTACTTTGACTAACAATTTGCTATTAATTACCATCCGTGTTCTATTTATTGCTTCCTTTCCAATGCATGACATGAGTTCATTAGAAAGGAATACATGCAAAATGAATTTTAAAACATTTCAAGAAGTCATTATGACAACCCAAAAGGCAGTAACCTCACTCAGGCACTTGTGACAAGCACACGCACAACATTTTGGGAAAGAAAAAGCTGCAATAAGTCCTTCTCCCTTTGCCTCTCATGTGCCAGGAGCAATAATCATCATGGACCGCATGCTGAGAAGAGCACAGGACTCATGTCTGAATTAATCTGCGAAGCAGGCTATGCCTAGAAGAAGGAGGGAAATAGGTAGCCTGCAAGCTCCCTCTTGAAACTGGGAAGGCTGTACTCATATCAAACAAGCTGTTGTGATATTTGTCAGTTATACATGCATCTGCGCGCGCACACTCGTGCACACGTAAGAAATGACCTCAACCGATGCTTTCACCTTTCTCCTTTGATTTGTTCCCCCAGCTTCCCTTGTGTTCCCTCCTGCTGAGGAAAATAAGGTTCTGACATCAAAAGCTGAAGAAGAAAACATGTCTTCATGTTTTTTAGAGGTGGTCCCTTGCACTCATCTTTAATGGAACAGTCCAAACGTTAGCAGGTCCTTTTCACATTGTAGAGTGACCAGCCATGAAGCTTAGAGTGCAATATGCTCACCCTCAGTCTCAGTGAATCTCTAATGCTCATCTGCAGAGGAAAGGAGCTTTGGCAGAGTGGACTGAGTCTGCTCTCACCAGAATAAGCTCCATTTTGTTGGCTAAGAAAGTCCCCAGAAATGTTAATTTCAATCTACTCAGGCAGAAGCTGTTGTTAACCATGGCTTCCCAGAAGACAGACAGACTACTGATATATGACTCTGGGAATGCCAGTCTGCTGCCTGTATGCTGAGCATGTCCAGACATACAAAAGACACCCCTATCAGAAGAAAGAGAAGAAATGCCTTGCTTACCCTGACCCATACATCCTGAGATACCTCTTGAGGTGCCTTCCAGCCTTACGTTTCCATGAGTCTACACGCAGTCTTAGTAGGTATCAGCTCACTACCTCAGCTCTGCCTACTAAACTCAAACCTTCTGGATGCAGAAGACAAGAATAAACTTAGATGTGAGAAGAATTCTGTCTTAAGTTTTACATACCTGCGGATTTAAAGCACCTGTAAGTTCTGGCAGGGGGGTGAAAAATTTTGCTCTGTAACTTTAGAAACTCATTCCAAGTTGACTTGAGTTGCCAAATCCTTTTGTAGATCTAGCTGTGGGTCTCTGTACTCACTATATGGAGAAATACTTTATGGTCAGTGACTATTTTCAATAGGGTATCTTTAGATACCCTAAACAACTTTACAGGATGGCAATAACAGTAAAATTAGTAGTTATCTCCTCTGCTTAAAAGACCAGAAGTTCAGGTACTGTTTTGAGTTTTGACATTGCGCTGATGAATCAATTATTAAAAAAATTTCTCTGTTCAGATGAGAAAACAAATCATGATCCTTAATGCATCTTTGGTTGTGGAGGTGAAATTATAGCTCTTTCAAGAAATTAGGACACAATGTATTTTAAATCATAGTCAGTTCCAACATATTGAATTCCTAGGTTGCAGGTGTGGGTCTTTGAGCTGTTCACTAAGTTTGATTAGGAAGTAAAAAAAAGAACAAAAGGATCCATTGGTGTTTCTGATTTCTGTGGCATATTATTGACAGCCAGAATAAGAAAAACAGAATAGGTTGAGTATAACATGAAAATAACCCATTCCTCCAATATGGCCTTGAAGTTCCACAGAACTTTAAAACTGCCAGATTTGGTGAAACTCACCTAAATTATGTTTGTCCTTAGAAGTACAAAAATACTTAAGCTAATTCTAAACTTTACCTGCTCTCCATTATGACTTGGGAACATTAGAAAAGGGATGGGCAACAAACTTTTTAAAAATATCTCTTGTTACTGGGAGCTAAATCTGACAATTAAATATAAACATTATTTCTAAGCTACTTATACTGGAATGATTGGAGATGTATTTTTCTGAATGAACTGCACCAGAGTAATTAAAATGAATGCATTACATGGTGTTTGTAAAGATTCGTGAGGGTCCTGTCCTCCAGTAATGGACCACATGTGATTCATTGGAAGGTACACCTCTGGATGCAGCCAGATTTAAATCAGAACTGTTGATTTGCTCAATTTCTGCCTCACCCTCAATGATATTTTAATGCATTTTTTGTCTTCATCTCTAACAGTGCAGCTAAATAGGTCTGATTCTCTGGAAAAATAATAGTTTTTCAAAATCAGCATTTTCCTGCTGATTTGCCAGCTGTTTCAATAAATCCCTCAAACTTACTAACTGGTAAGCCTGAGTGCCATCCACTGCAATGGTATTTTGGGTTTAGATTCTGCTGATCTCAAATAGAAAATCTCTTTAATTAATATATAATTTTCTAGCAAGCATAGTGTACAGTTTTGGTGGTGTTTTTTTAGCTATATCCCAAGTAATCTCAAAGCAAATACACACTGCACACTTACTTAGGCAAATCCAAATACCTTGACAAAGACTCAGCAGCTCTGCTTGCATTTCTCCTTTTTCTGCTACTGTTACTACTACTGATCAACTGAAAAAATAATTATTTGAGCTTATTTCGTTAGAAAATAATATTAGGGTCTTGAGTTTGAACATGCATTTTCAATAGCTTCTTTACTGCACTACATCAAGCAGAGGTGAAGATTTCAGATGCACACACAAAATTGTAATCACAGCATGACGAAAACTGCTAAAAAAGACAGCTGATGTCTCAAAATTCATTTTTGACAGAGAAAAAATGAAATAAGCACAACTTGCAGTCTTACTTAGACTCTAGGTGTATCACAGGACTGAGTTTTGTCATTTTCATGAAATTCTTACCTTATTTGAGTGTGCATATTTTCATTACTTCTAATTGTTAAAAGAAATTAGGAATCGAGGCTGGTAACAACAGTAAGAACAAAGCTATAATAATTTCAGTAAGACAAGAATACTTGCTATGGGTTTATATTTAGAACCAGTTACTTCTACCCACAGAAAATTCACAACTGTTGAATTGTTGCAGAAATAAATGCCTCCAAAACAAAGTTGACTCATTACATGTTTCTACAAATTTAAAAAAAAAAAAGAAAGGTTTTTCCTTACTAATGCAATGAAATACTCTGGATTTGCTTTTCAGAACCTTGTTCTCTTGTAATCCTGAGCACACGTTTTTCAGTGTACTAGAAGAAAGCTGGTGGGTGTCAGCGCTGAAAACTTCTGGTAGGGATTCTGTGTTTTTGTTTTTGCAATTACACGCAAAGCTGGCTCAGCAGCTTTGTGGTAGTATACAAATGTTGCAATAGCTCCTGAATCTTAAAAAAAATCAAAATACTAGAACTTCAGCACTGAATAGGCTTCTATCTGAACAGGAGGAGAGATCCTTGATCTAGAAGCATAAAGCTGTCACACTCTCTAAGATCATTAATAGAGGAAACACACACACACAATCCCAGAATTACAACAAAATTAGTCTTGAAACAGTAGTCCATGGAGGACATTTCACTGAAATTTCACTAAGAGGAGCATGATCACTATTGGCCAGTCACTATTGGCAGCTGAGCTGAGTATTGGAATGAAGACACGTAAGCAACTGGTCTGGAATTTGGTGTTCCCAAGCTGGACACCCACTGAATAGACCCACAGATCAATCTGTGCTAAAAGCATTCCTTATGCCACTCTGAAGATATGTGTTCGCCTCAGAGATTGCAAGGCTGTAAAGACTGCCTCAAGCATGGCCGGAGAAGCCTCTGAAGCACTTAGGACGCTGCATGTCCGAACATACCTGCTGGGTTAATACACTTGGTTAATAGACCTGGTAGACTGCAAGGTGGGCAGAAAGACAAAAGGTAGGTGGAAATGAAGCAAACTACAATTACAGTCAATCTTGAGGCTGTTTCTGAGAGCAGCACTGATGTAGCCAGAGAAGGAAAAAAGAAAAAGAAAGGAGATAATTTGGTAACATTGGTAAGGTGGAGGATAAGTTTGGGACCCAATACAAACTTAAACATAATGCTTGGTCTGAATCTCACCAAACTCTCCCTATGTTGTCACAGAATCACAGAATGGTTTAGGTTGGAAGGGACCTTAAAGACCACCTAGTTTCATCCCCCCTGCCATAGGCAGGGACACCTCCCACCAGACCAGGTTGCTCCAAGCCCCACCCAGCCTGGCCTTGAACCCCTCCAGGGATGGGGCAGCCAGAGCTTCCCTGCACACAGTTGCAATTAGAAATCAGGATATATTTAATCGTCTTGATTTCAAACTCTGTACTGGTATGCCATTCTTAGGACTGACTCTTTGAAAGTCAACAAATCTCTACCCAAGGCAAATTACATGAAAATATTGAAATATTTTTAGCGTCTTTGATATATTTGCACTTTTGCAGAAGCTGTGGTCACCATGTGTGCCAAATCGTATCTAGCTGAATCATAGTCTGTAGCTCTGACAGTCCTCATGAGCTAAACAAACGTGAGTATGGCAATAGCATAAGTGAATGGAGACTGAGCAGGTGTAGGACCACAGGTGAAATGTCATACCACCAAAGTCAAATAAGCCGTTGACTTGGGCCTTATTTCTAAGTGGTAGATTGAAAAAAAGAGGATGAATGAGGTGGAAGATAAATGAATTTGAGAAAAGCACAACTTTCAACTTTTCACAGCAGCTGAAATCAGCGCTAGTGTCATTGCATAGTGGCGTTGCAAAAGGACGCAAGTGGAGAATCCAGATCAGGCTGTTCAGATATGCAAAGTTCAGATATCAACTCCTGCAGTCCAGTGTATCTGATACAACATTTATCTTAATATAAAGAAGTGTTAAATTGTTCATAAAAAGAATTGAGAAGGCATATTAATTCTTAAAGATAAACGAGATTCAGTGTTCATGATCTTGTCAGGTTCTTCTCTGCATTGACACAGAAACCACACCTCTGCTGTTAGAGCGATATAGGTAGATATCAGCATGGTTTAGGCTTCAGAAGTTCATTATAGGCTTATTAGTTACAGTGTTTTGAGGAAAAATGAGAGTTTAGAGGAAGAACATGCTCACCAGCTTCTCACTTCTCGGCACGTGGATCAAATACATAAAACAAGTTTGGCAATCTCAAATAGTTTTGCAGTCTACCACAGCTGAATCGATTTGCTCACAAAGAGACAAAAATCAAGTGTATCAGCAAAAGTGGCACCTATTTAGTTCTGTTTGTGAGTTCATATCCACTCTTCATTTATTTGTTGCTCTGTGAGCATCACATTTCATACAGTATTTTAAAGTTCAAGTTCTTCAAGTAAGATTGATAGTGTGTGCCCTGATTTCCAATAAAAGATGCAAAGATTTCATTTCTTAATTAACAAGAACTGTTCTTACAGTTTTTCATCTAATTTTTCTTTTATTTTCTGGTGAGTTGCATATGCATAAGAGCTACAGAATCTGAAACATTTGGTAAGGCTTCCCAAATTACGGTTTAAACAGTATCACTTACCATAAATTGTTGTTCGGACATTTGTTTTTACTGATATTTCTTTAGATATAATTTTTCTGCCCATGGATTAAAAAGAGCTGAAGGAGAGTGCTCCCTTGGAAAAATTTCCTGTCTCCCTCAGGGAGAATAAGCTGTTTTCTTCTGGATGTCTGTTGTTCTGCCCCAGCCAGTCTTTCCTTGGACTGGTCTTTGAAGTTAAATCCCCCTCTTCTCCCACCCATCATACGTCTGACACATAGAACGTGACAGACTTTGAACTTCAAAGGTTTGCCCAAGCAAAGTGGAGAGGTCCAAGTAATGAAAAAGAGAGAGTGACGGGGGGAAAAAAAAAGAGATACTTTTCTTAAAAAGGGAGGACCAGCTGGAGCACATAAAAATCAGGTATTCTGGTTCACCGCATCACCTACACTGTTTGTGATGTTCCCATTGCAAAGCTCATCCTGGAATATCTCTGAATAAAAAGTTGTATTTTGAGGGGTGGGCTCCAGAAGTTCCCTTCTGCCCTGATCGGCTGCTGTAATTGGAGTTTTAAAAACAGCACAACTAATCAGTTAAAAGAACATGTATGAAGTTAATTTAACATTTTAAATGGAGTGTATTGTAGAGACAATAATATTTGAAATAGTGAGCAAAATTAGCATCAAGTACATTATCCGATTCCTCAAATTTTCTGGGAATTAAACATTTTAATAGTCTGCAATATCGAGGATAATAATGATTCCTTTAGTTTCCTTAGCAGAAGAGAGGGAAGAACATAGCTGTTTGAGGAATACTAGTTATTTTAAAATATAAAAAAAAAAACCAATCTTTTTTTCAGTAAATAGAAGGTACCAAATACCTTTGAGTTATGTAGCTACATGAGGAAACCCCAGCACCTTTTCTCCAAGTGAGGACCACTTCAAACAGAGTTGTGATGTAATGTGAAACTATTTTGGAAGCCCCTCTCACAACATTCAAGCCTGAGCATGAAATTCCTTCCCCCATTTCTGCCCTGACTGTAGGGACAGGGATTTACTTCACTACGTTATGCACCAGAAGGATATGAAAAGTCAGTGTCCAGGTCTGTAAACAGCAAATATGACTATTTTCCCATTTGGGGTCCTCATGTCAGCCAGACGCCTTTCACAGCAGTAGAACTGGAAATTTCATTTGCCTCAGCTGTCTCCCCATTGCTAACATGTCCATTTTTTTGCAGCTACCTGGAGAACAGTACACAGGCGGTACTTTTCTTCTCCAGCTTTCTTTCGACCTTAAATGCATCCCGCTCAGCTACAGAATACCCTGTGGAATACCCAAGAATACCTGTCTTGGGATACAGACAGGAAAAACACACACGTGGTATTTCCCCAAATGTGGTTTATCTTTATTCCATCAGAGAGATAGAAATTATAATTGAAGGTGGACCCTTCAATAGATTTTAGGCAAAAATTTCAATTTCAGTTGACTGAAGCCCTAGACTATATCTAAACCAAGGAAATTTTTCCTATGCAGTAGCACAATAGAAAAAATAAAACTGAAAAATAGGTTGCACGTTACTGATTTAGAAAAGGATATTTCATATTTATAAATGGTATCCAAGGTCAAATTTAACAGAGAGCAAAATCTGACCCGCATTCGACTTCAGTGCACAAGGACTCTGTATTACAGTGTTCAGGTTATTTCAGCTCCTTGCTTAATATGAGTTTTATAAGAAACCATATGCCACCAAGATGCCTCTAAACTGAATACAGCATTAAAATAAATACAATAAAACCCCTGCATATAATTACCTTCCTGGATAAAATGTTTTAAGTCTGATTCCTTGTCAAAAAGGGATGCAAATTTTTGCAATTCAAAGCACTCAGTGCCAATATTCCACATATTAAAATGTTTGAGTATTTAGATGCCTAACCTAATGAACTTTATCTAGAAAGCTCTTAAATAATCTGACCCATAGATGCAGGTTAAGTGCAAATGGGTCAAAGATCGCACCCAAACCCGCAAAGCCCAGTGCTGGATTCCCAGCGCTCATGTTTGAACTTGTCAGCAATTAACAGTCCTCTTTTTTTCTGAAATTCTCTCTCTTATTTGTTCATCTTAAACAACCTTTTTACTTTCTTCTTTTTTCTTTTTTTTTTTAAGTTGAAAAAAAATCCGAGTAAAAAATCCCATGTCTTCCTCTTCTTCGTGACCACCTCAACATACTACTTCTTGGACACATAACTTTTGTTTCCTTTGCCTCCAATCTTTTTCAAATGACAATCCATTTAAAGCTATAATTTTTGCAAGTTTTACGAAGACGGTTTTCCCTACATGGTGTTTATCTTGCCTTCTGTAAATACATTACTGATGCTCTTTATTGTAGACTATGACTTTAAGCTTCTTCTCCCCTTGTCTCCCAGAATAAAGACTCGGTCTTTGGCCGGATGGTCAGGGAGGTAAAGCCCTTTGAAAGGAATCACCCCACTCCGATATCCTGTTTCTCTCTATGTCCACACGCAGGTGGTACCAGAGATGACTTGATTGCTGTCATTTCTCTTCACCAGTATTGAGAAACCTCCCATGGTCCCACTGAGCTGGTTCCTTTTGCTCCCTGATCAGGCCTGTGCCTATGAAACACAACCCGTCTTCAAAAAAGCCGCAATAATTCTTTTGCAGACAATCTGTTGTCTAGATTTTTTCTTAGTCTTTTTCTTAATATCTGTGCCTGAAAAGGATGGCCTCTTCTTAAATAATGGTCATGAATCAAACCCACTTAGAGGTTAATTATCTGTTCACTGAACTTTTTCTTAGTAAAAATACATGTATTCTGATCTAAATATACAAGAGGAAAGAATGTTATTTTATTCGTGCTAAAATCTGGCCTGAGAAGAAATTCCAATAAATGACCTCACGGCTGAGACATATGATAGAGTGTATGCACTTCTTGTACAATGTTTGGTTGTTTTTTTCGTTTAGTTGTACATGCATCAGGTAACTGAAGCTTAGCTGTTAGCAACATGATATTTAACGTGACTGCATATAATGCGAGCATTAGAGATTACCTGGAGGTTTGGCAGGATTCTTATTTTCTTCTTGAAAATCAAGTGTCATTCATAATAGGTAAAAAAAGGGGGGAAATGAATAAAAATATAAATATGTCTGAGCACATCTATACTGTAATTTGTAATGGTGTTTAAGCACATCGTGAGTGAAACAGTTTTAAATCACTTGTAGATAAGGACAACAAAAGTGAACTACTACTCGTGTTTAGCCTTAGAGGGAAGGATTGATGCCAATTGCTTTTTTTTTCCACTATCAGAGGCAGAGTGAGAAACAATGCTTATAGCCACAGGATCTCTCATACTGGAGCTCCTGCTTTTAGCCTCGGGCAGAATACGGAAAATTGCTGGNAAAAAAGAAAAAAAAAAGCAAAAAGAGCATGTTTTCCAAATAATCCATAATGGCAAAAAAATGCTGGTTTCAGAGAGGTTCTGCAAACGAGAGCAGGACAAAGTTTATGTTACACCCCAATAAAAACCCTAGAAAGTGTGAATTCATCGTTACAGCTTATTGCTGCCCCTTCACAGCTATGTGCTTGTGGAGAACTGATCCTTCAGAAAACGTTTCCTACCTCGCCGGCTCCACTGGGGATAAACAGCTCGTTAAGGGACTAAGGCTCCTTCCTACAAGCCAATATTTTCAGAACTGGGACCTGTACAGAGACAGCCTGACAAGCACTGGAAGTTGTTTCTTCTTTTGATTGAGTGCATTTTCTTCATTATGTGAGGAAGGAATTTGTTCTCAGCATTTTTATGTGGTGTAGACATTGAGATACTCTGTCACTGATTTCAGGGTTTGGATAGATTAAAACCTTGTTCAAATTGTGTGGTGGATAAAGGCAGTAACAAGCAACCAGCTACTGAAACGTGTAACCCTTCTGAAAAGCAGGAGTTATAAGCCTAGTTACCTTTACAAACCTATGCTGGTGTGTCTCTGCTCACGACACCTCTTCAGGAAACACCTTGGGATCAGGAGTCTAGTTTCCACTTCAGCCCAGGAGCACTTTGGTGGAGATATTCCTCCAGGCGGGTACTGGACAAATGCAACCACATCCACTGCAGTGGACGTCTCTAACCATGTGGAGTTGAAGAGGAGCAAGGAGAGACTTCCAATTTGGTCTTCTGTGACTTCAGAAAAGATGTCTTTTAGTAAACATTACACACAAAGATACCCAACTCTTCGTTGAGCAAACTGGTGTGCTGCTCCATCTCTTAGCAAGAGGTAGACAACTTTGCCATGGTACCGGCACGAGGTCCTCTAGTCAGTATATTCCTTCTTTTGACAGCAGCTCTAAGTCTTCCTATCACCAACTGGCTAAGGAAATCTACTTCCCAGACCCATTATGGATTTTGTCTGATCTCTGATACCTCAGGGTTAAGTGCACACATTTTTGGAGTGTTCAGTCTTAAATTCTTTCACATCTACTCCCATGTGTTACAGTTATTAATGCAGGGGATGTGTTGAGTTAAATTGGTTTAGCAAGAAGCGTGAATTTTATGATGTATTTTAAACTCCATGGTCGTGAATTGTTTTCTTCTGAGTGGGTGAATAATGCTATAAAAAGATACATTATGTTTCAAGGTCTGTCTCAGCTTGAAAAAATATATATTTATTTACTGTACATAAACATTAAACAAAAATGTCTTGAAGAGATGCAATAGGGATAATATTACAGCAAAAGATATTTCTCTAGAGGACAACGTTGAACATTATTGAAATAAGTTGTTCATGGGCAACAAAACCAGCAATGCTTTCCTTCATATAAAATCATTCTGCCACCACACGTTAATATCGGTTCTACTGTTTTCCTTATGACATCTGTGTTGGGCAAGAGATGGCCAGCCTGGAGTGAAGTGGTCGCTGGCCAGGCAGCCAGCACGTACAGGTGGACTGACCAGGAAACTGCTCTTCGTAGGATGTATGGCAACTAAACTCAGTGCAAAGACGAGTATATTTTAACTTTGATGTCCTGCTTGCTGTTTCAGAGGCCGTTTAGCCCTTCCCTCCTTAATCTTACTGGAGTGGGGATGTGGCTTCAGTATACTTGATTAGCTGGATGCAAGGTGGATATATAGTACTAGCAATAAAAGCAATTAAATTCATACCAGACAGCAGGTGTTTTCTAGTCTGAAGTTATCAGGTGCCAATTAATCTAAACGAAGCAATACCTGGGCCCTTGCAGATAGCGTCTGGGCAAAAGAGAGGCCGCAGCTGTGTGGATGAGGCATGCGAGCGAGGAGCAGGAGGTCTCCTGCCCGAGGACACCATGCACATGCTGCACCTCCGACCTGCAAACGTGAATAGGTGGAGCATCAGTGGTTACCGCATCTCCATGCATCCACCAGTGACTGGCAGATGGCAGCAATTTAATTAGGGATCAAAGATGGATTTGCTAATCTTTTGATGTTAATACTTTTCTTTGCTGGAAACGAACTGCTATCTTTAGAGGGGCTACATCCCATCCGCACATCTAATACCAATTTCTAAATCCATTAAGACTTCCCTTGGTGCTGATAGGAACAGCTTTCTACATCCATTTCAGAGGTCGGGTCAAATCAACCTGTGCTCTGAGGATGTTAAGTACATATTTGGACTTCTTATTTCTTCCTGGCTTGGGTATGTAAAACAACCGAATACTTAAGTAGAAAGATAGTCATAATAAAGTACAGAAAAACACAGGTGCATATGAACTTACAAGCACTTTGCCAGAATGAAACATTACACAGAACAGAAATCTGTAGGGGAAATTTGTGTTTCCAACAGAGAGGTAATGGAATAGAAGTTCTTTCAAAAATGTTCTTTTAATTGTATTTCCTGTCCTAGCTGCATGAGGTGAGTTTAGATTGGCAAACAAAGTAATGTAAAAATATTTTTTAGCTTTGTGGAGTTGCAGAACATTTTCTCTTCTGGGCTATAGGTTAAAGAAAAGTTGGTGTTTCAGTCCAGCAGAAGAAGCCTGGATCTCCTTAACCACTGTAGGGTACCTGCTGTCATATTTTCCACCTAGTAGTTTTAGTCTGTGTGTGAGTCATCTTGACGAGATTTTGTGTGCGGAGTAGTTCTCAATACGTATTGGTTGTGTGTTTTGTCCCAGATTACATTAATATCTATCATGAAAAAATATGCAGTGGGGAATAAATCCTATTCTTCTACATGATATAGCTGGGTTTTATTTCTTTCTAACATCTAAAAATCCTTGAAAAACTATAACCCTCAAAATGCAATAATTTCACTTTGCAAAGGAAAAAAATCTCGAAATTAAAAAAGAAAAATAGAATACAACAAGCATTATTCAAAAAAAACCCCTACATCTTAAAATTATAAATGTTGTTAAGACAACACTTTACTTCAGTTTCTAATCATAGTTCATAAAAAGGTTTTTATTGCATTTTTTATGGGCAGACCTGAAACATTGCCTGCACTAGGAAGAGAGAGAACAATTTACAACAACCTCATCCTTCACAGCAAGCAACATCCCAGCTCCTACTGCTGCTGCATGATTTGGCCTCTACTCTCTAGTCTTGCAGAGCATCCTCATCTCTATAAACCAGACGACGTCAGGAAATGCTCCTGAGCACTGAACCTCAAGCATTTGTGCCACTAAAGCAGCGTCATGGCTTTGATCTCCCAAACAACAACTAGGTACAGTTGTGAAGTTAGCATGGGCAAAGAAAATTTCCAGGAGGCAATTTTAATGCCATCTACCTGTTTTGGAGTCTTGGAGAGTTTAACAGTATGGATATGGATTTTCCCTTCCTTATTGGCTTCAGTGCTAGAGACCGGTCCCAGGCATTCTTGATCTGCAAGTATAAATAAATCTACAGTATTCACCTCACCCCACAACACATCCCTTCAGTAACAGGGTAATTTGACAGAGTAGCTTAAAGAGACTTGCCTGGCTCCTGCTGGTGTCACAACAGATTTATATGGAGGGGAATTCAGTTTCTTCTGCTTCCAGTCTTATTTCCTGTCTCATGTTTTTCACCTACTGAACAATCAACCTCACTTAAAAAAATACCTAAAAAAATACATATTTCAGTAAAATTTTGTGGCATTGATAAAACTACAGTCTCCGAGGCATAAATAGCATATTTCTGTGTAGGTTCTGACAGCAGAAAGGGAAATTTCCCCATCACTGGTTTCATTTAAAGCACAGTGTTTTGCACAATTCTAATGAAGAAGGTAAGTTTCCACAGTACAGATCATATTGTGGTACTTGCAAAATATATCTCCTGAATTTTTCTTGACATTCATAAATATTTCACATGCTCCTCCAAAGGGACTGGGTAATACACAAATTGCTGAGATTGTAACAAACAAAGTGGTGCGCTGAACGGGAGATAAAAGCAATCTGTGGAATGGTGTTATTGGACGTTTGGGATATCAGAAATGGCTGTTTCTTACAACCACCCCTTGGCAAGCTACTTAGGGCTATCTGCTCCATGAGATAAGCGGCGGGGCAAGATAAAGAGTGAAGGATCTGTTCTGGATGTCTGCAGGATTCACCCTCCAACGCACAGCTGCAGGGAGTTGAATTAAGCATCTTGTCCTTCCAGGGGCGGTGACCAGGCTATGTGAGGATCACCGTGCTCTTCTGCAGTCAAGCCCTGTTTATTTGGCTATCACATATTTTAAAATAAAGGGCACACACGCACGGTTGTGCCTTCCTAACTGCTCAGCCACCCTGAGAGGCACAAAATACATCGGTTTGATGCTCAGGGGCTGCTTGAAATGATCAAGCTCCTCTCTGTCCTTTCCCGGGTGACCCCTCTTCAGCCAGGCAGGGCTGCCACTGTACACAGTTTCTGCCGAAAACCAGGTCAAGTCACTCTGCATGCATCTCCCCCAACAGTAAAACAGTGGTATTTAAGTCAGAAGACTTCTATGTTTATTTTATTAACACCGAGGCTTTTTATTAATTCCCATATTTTTTCTTCTTTCAGTTTGTGTTGGAATCACACTTTAGAGTAAACATTTAGGAATGCAGCTGATAACTAGCTCACGAGCACAAAATGTATAAAATCAGTGTGATAAGCTTTGAATATTTTATTGCAAAACAGTCGTGGGTTCTCTGGAGCGGAGAACAGTACTTCAAAACACAAAACAAAGAGCACAATAGTCACAACTGCTCACATGAGAAAGTAAAATGCAGAGAATCAAGATGAAATAAGGCCACTACCAAATTCTCCAGTCCTGCAAAAATTACCATAAGCTATTATATATACTGTGAAGCTGATGAAAGATTCACAGAACAGGTACATTAACATTTATGGCACAGAACTACTAATGTAAGAAAAAAAGGAGAGTAAGAAGAAAGATATGGGCAGATATGGAAAAAGGTAATTTCTACAAATTAGTGAATTTGAATTAAATGAATCTCAGAGGGCCAAGGGAATTAGATATTAGTCATCTGAACTCTGACAGTTGGTTTTGAGAAGTCACAGAGAAAAGGGAAATGACAGAAAAGTGGAAAAAATGTATCATTTCACCCATTCTTGAAGATAAAACTTTTAAAGTAGCTGAATGATATTAAAAGGGAGAAACCTTTTAACAACTGCATGATGAAATAAACAAGAAGGCAAACACATATGTAAACACTGATGAGGACTATACTGAACATGTTGCATACTTCATATGTAGTGGCTCAAATGTGGCATATTATTCTTTTCCTTTACTAACAACAAAGCAAGAAGAAAACATACCAGAGAGCTACAGCAAGGATTCAGTTATCTTTGATTGCAGGTCAAATGCATCCCAAGCTGATAGATATGGTCCACAGGTCAAATATATTCTTGGTTCCTTCTTCGAAGTTCAGCTTTTGGATCCTAGTACCCTGTGAATACAACTGTCCACCGTGGTGTTTGCTTGTCAACAGTTTTGTCACCATGTCAGGGAGGATGGTCGGCTATGGGGACATTCATCATCATTCATATGGATTATATCAGATAATGCCCAGCCTCTCCTTGTTAAAAGGGCTTCGTGTATTTTATCAAGTGTTTTTCAAGCTGTGAGTCCTTCTGGGCAATTGATTTGATAGCTTGGGACCCAACCCCTTGTGGTGCACTGCCTTAGACAAAGGATGAAATTGACAACTGTATTTCAAAAATTAATGATTCTGCTACAGCTGAATTTTCTAGAAAAAATGGTAAAGAAGAATCATAATTCTGTCATGACCAAAAAAATGGTATGTGAGACTTGTTTTATTCACTTTATACACAAAGCAATTAAAAGGGCACTAATTACAGAAGAAAACAGGGAGAACAACGACAAAACCCTACGAAAACAAAATATTCCACTACAGAACACTTCTCCCAGTAGGTCTGAATGGGGCTTTTTAAAGCCTATTTCATGACATATGAAAAGGAAAAAAACAAACCAAGAAATTCATGTTGGGGTTTGACATTTAGATTAGGTTATGAAGTTTACATAATAATGCACTAGCAACCTCTCTATACACTATTTTAATAAAGTTTTGACAGAGGGTTTAGCGTATGAATATCAAGTAAATATTCCTGAATTCCATGATGCCTGTTGACCTTTTAATTAAAACAGAAATACCAAATTATGTAGAGATTATGTAGGGACGCTCGCAATACAATGACAGAACACTTACGAGCTTCATGCAGGTGTTATTGGGTGAAAATCTTTGATTTCCTGTTGGAAGTGCAGTCACTTTGGTATGTCTTTCTGATGAGAAAACAGAATCTGCAGATCTATGTGAAACTTTACTGGTATCATTGTAATTATGGGGTAAAATAATTCTTTCTGTTTCATAAATCAGAATGCAGGTTATACAGAATTTTTGGAGCTTCTAAATATAATTGCCAAATGCTGCGCAGCTGACACAGAGCTACATATGAAACAGTGCTAGGGAGAAGTAACCACGATATTTCCACCGTGCAATCTTAAGTACTATTGGCTAGTTTTGTGTCTTTATATTTAGACACACGGAATAAAAACCCAAAATATTTTTCTTCAACATTCACCATATTTAAAAGAATCAGTAATCTCACGTACACATGAGAATCTGCCAGCTGCAAACAGGCTGAGACTGATTGTTTTAAACAGTCTTTTCGCTTGTTTTAAACAAATCTTTTCGCTTGAGTGTAGAAAAGGTCTGACATAATAGTTCCTACCCCTGTGTGTGGTACTTGTTAGTAGCTATGGGCAACATTTAGGAAAAAAACAGTTTAGTGCCAGGAAAACACTAAAAACATCTCTCCTATCTCATCCTGAACAAGTGAAGAAGCTCAGGCTGTGCTGTTTCCTGTGTAGTTTTATTATTGCAGTTAACTTTTGCAGCCGGTGGTAATAATTATGGCAGCATGAGATGGTAATAATCTACATTTGCACTTTCAAGTGGGAACATTTTACTGTATTTCTATTCACTCTCAAAATTATAAGCCTTTTATTATTGACAGACTCTGCTTTTCATTGCTATCCTAACCTAGGTTCTGAGAAGACTGTAGCTCAGATCAGATGAGATCTGACTTCTGCGTTAGAGAACATTTTTTATGCAACATTTTGTATGTAAATAGAGATAGCAGTTGTGAAAAGTGTTAGACATACAGTCCTAGACAGTAAGATTGTTTAGTCAGATAGGAAGAAAAACAGAATTAAAAAATCTCCTTATCAACATGTGTCAATCTTGGTAAGGGTTATCTCTACAGACAAGAAAAAGTTGGTCCTCAGGGCCATGTAAATCATGGCATTACTGCACTAAAATTGTTGCTAACCTTTTTTGTGGCTATGAAGTAAGGAACAGCCACTGTATACTAAAAGTTTGGTTTCCAGTTTTCCTTCCCTCTTAGTTGCAGGACTCTTCATTTCTTGATTTAAATCTGAGTTGTCTCAGTAATTCTCCAGTCCTAGTACATAGAAGTTTGTTGCTTTAGCTGTCAAAGAAGAGATTACCTCCCACACGCAGTACACATGTGATGAGATAGCCGTGTCTTTCAAATCTTCCTTCTGTTCCGCTTCCTGACTTCAAACTTTTATCACAGTACAGAACTTCAATATTCATAGTGATGGTAACATTTTCTCTGGAGCTGCTTCTGCAGAAAGCTGTAATGGTAGTATGCCTTTAACTCTGCTTCATCTTATTTATTTATTTCCTTCAGGAGGACCTTCTAAGTCAGAAACTAAGGACAAACACCTTTGCCTTAACCTTTCCTTCACTTCCTTTTGATGGGATAATCACTTTGCTCTGCTCTGCGGACTGCAAGTGTAAGGGATCTTTTTTTCTGTCCTTCAGCATCTCACTTTGGGAGCATCCAGTCTTCAACCTAACCCCCTGCCACAACTAAAACTGCTCCTAGCTTTTCTCTCTCTGTCATTTTAAGTGGCTTACTTACATTTAAAGGCAGAAGTGTAGTCCATTGCTGTCTATTCAGCTTCAGATAGGACAGGATTCCAATTATCTATTCCATCTTCAAGAAGAACATTTTAAAAGACATCTAGTCTAATTTTATGGGCTATGACAATTTTACATGGACTTTTATAGGTATTTGCATACTGTAGCACACCTTTACATTGCCAGCTATCTTTTTCCCCCCGTTCTTCCATCTTGTTTTATTGTCAAAGATGTATTTCTCATCACTTGCCTTGTCAATGTAGGGAAAAGTCCAAAACCACATTTATGCAAATTACTCCATATTCAAAATATTTTGTAGTTATTGGCTGACTAATTCGTAGATGTTTCTGTAAAGTTCAGTAGGCAGAGAGAAATGAGCTGGTCATGGCTACACAGAAACTCAGTGTCAAAGGAAGGGCTGAAAAAAAGAAGACTGTGATTCACAGTTCTGCACTCTTTGCACCACACTTTGTGTCTCTTACAAAGATCAAAAAAGAAAGTGAAAGATATTACTCAACTAATGAATGTCAAGCTCATATCTCCTAATTTAGACAAGGCTTCTAGAAAATGGTTTTACCTCAGCCCAATCAGTCTCTTCACATTTAGTATATTATAGATGGTACCAAGAGACTATGATACCCAAAACTCCACATTTTCAAGTAGATATCTGCTGAAGCACGTCTCTGTAGGCTGACTCCAGAAAGCTTTTGCTTTTATGAGGGAACTTAGAACTAAACCAATAATATTCCGTGGTCCTAACCCAAGGACTTCTGTAAAGCATCAGTGCTTTCCAAAATGATTCCTTTTGGAAGAGCTCGTGGACACCCTCATGGCTGAAACAGCACCTGTTACAACAGAGAATCACAAAATCACAGAATGGTAGGGTTGGAAGGGATCTCTGGAGATCATCTAGTCCAACCCCCCTGCCATCTAGCTTTGCCCTAGATGACCTGTCACTGTGCCCTTCAATGGCAGGACACAATGGAGAGACCAGGAGGTAGTTTTGCTTTAGGCGGAGGGAACACCATGAATACCCTGAAACTTCTCCTTTCCCAGAGGAAAAACTTCTTAATGTAGCATAAAAGCACATTCTCTCCTGCCACGCTGTCTAGCTGTAATCCCTCTGATAATACCTACTATTTAATGAAACTCTTTGTTCTCAAAGCAATCCCTGCAAAGACAGGGACGTCTACTTCAGAGTTGCAGCTTCTGATTGTTGGACAGATACCGTGTAATTTTTACGGCTTTCTCACACCTCTGTCGTTGCCTCGGGAGTGTGGATAGCATGTCTCCCATCAACAGTTTCCGGAATCAAATAATTTTTCATCTGTCTGGAGTGGCTGGGTTACTCTTTAGAGGAAAATGTCTTCTGGGGAATCAGAAAAACTTCAAAAAAAAAAGCGAAAGAACAATTTGTTCCTCTTTCTCCTAAGCTTATAATCTGTCCTCCATGTGGAGTCACTACCTCCGAGCACCTCCTTTTCCCACTCTGAGAAGTTTTCTGAACCTACCCGCCTCAGAGGGAAAACTAGCTTTTTGCAGTCTTAGGATTTGGAAATTTAGATAAGCTTCCAATGTTAATCACCAAACTTTCAGAGGTTTGTTAATCACCAGTATTATTAAAACAGGTTTCATATTTAACAGTGTCAGCTAATGTAACGTAATCCAGTTAATGTAAGAAATGTTCCATTAATCCTACATTGGTGTGGAGTGGGGGTGCAATTAAGTAAGAAGAGGGGACTGAGATGTCAAAACAAGAACTGCCAGGTAAGATGAAGGAAAAAATGAAGAAAAAGCATGCCATGAGTTATGGAAGGACACACACAGAACACATTGTTAAAAGAAACTATATATTTTCCTCTCTTTTTCTTAATGTCTGCCTCATAAAAATAGTATTTGTTGGCAACAAAAGAGGTTGTGCTTTCCTTCTAGATATGCAATTCATTGCTAGGTTCACATTTATGTTTAGGTGTTGTATTTCCAACTTTCCAGCCTTGCTCAGTTCCCTGAAGCAAGAAAAAAACCCCCATATTTAAAATACACCTATTGTGCTTATGAATTAGAGTGGCTGTCTTAGAAATGCTCAAGGGAGCTGGAAGTCATGAACACACGTGTACACACATAATGCAGTAAGAATTTTAAGCTGATATATCTGTTCTCCACTTTTATAGAGACATATTCTGCTTTCAGTTAAGACCTCTTATTAAACAATATTCAAATATGTGAAAGCGAAGATAAAGTCTGACAGACCTTCAACAGGTTATGGTGCATTCATACAGTACTGTCTATATCGCTTTTTAATTAGCAGCCCAAATGCAGTGAACAGATTGTACAGTGTACTACATCAGCCTGGCTCCTACATTTTCTATTGATTCATATTCATGTTTAAAGGGCCCTCTTCAAAGCAGGATTTTCCTTTTCCCACTATCCTCCCCAAAACCCAGGGCCACCAAGTAAATACCTTTTCACTCCCCAGCCACAGCTGGCTTTACCAGGTAGCTGAAAGGACACTTTAATCTACTGTTTAATGCATTTTTCCCTACCTGGGATAAGAAGCCAAATTGCTGTTAGCAAAAATGCCTTAGTCATTAATGGAAGGTAAGTTTTAAAAGCATTCCATTACTCCCCCAGTGGGAAATTTCTGACTTTATTAGCATCTTTTGAATCTGTATTAGAAGTACCTAAGTGCTAAAATCCTAGCGGACAAAGGGCTTTCTTTATTGCATGAATTTAACTTGCCTATTCCACCTTGTGTTGGAGTGAACAAAAGAGGGAAAGCAGTTCAATTTGTAGGCAGTATATTGAGACTAAACCTTACTTGGTTCTTAATTTGATATTAAAACAAATAAACAAACAAAAGTGTTTCTGTTATTACACTTTTCTGATATGCTCAAAAAGAAATGGATTGAAGTGCCCATTTATGCACAGAACTGAAGAAAGGTAAACATTCCTCAAAAGTAGATAACTATATAGTCAAACCAGTTTTTCCTGGTTCAAAGAGGAGGCTGAATCATGCAATCTTTTGCTGTTATCCAGGGAAAATTTTTATTGCAGCCAACAGCCAAATTTTACCTAACGATTTTACAGTTTGATTTATGATATATTACAGCATTTGTAGCTGAGAAGGTCGGAATATATATTCTAGTGAAAATCTTTTCAGAGGACTACTTTTATTATGGTTATGCCTTTTAACTTCATTTTTTAAGGTGGTTTAACCTACTCAAACCTTGTAAGAACTTTAAAGCAAAAATCAAATTAGATATGTTTAGGGTTAGAGCAGTCAGATTGAGTAATTCCATCTCACTCCCTAATCCTCAACAGATTTTCAGGCTTTCAGCATCTCATTAGGACTGGAAATTGGGCTGACTGGAAGTTGAAAATTAGATTATGACTTTAAGATATATCCCTTCATTACCTTCTATGGAACCACATTCCCCAAGAGGAACTCGTGAAGGATTTATGAATTAGAGGAGTCATGGTCCCTCCTTATTTCTGATATAAGGGAGAACATTTAGGCTGCTCTCTCTTCTTCAGGGTCCATTGGTTTCAGTGAGAACTGACTGTTCAGAACTGGATACAAATGTCACCCATTTCTAGGGCCAAATTTCATCCTCATTTAAAATGACGTCCCTGGGGCTTTCTGGTAACAGCATCACTAAAGTCAATCCAGTTATCCCTAATGAATTAGGTGTTAAATAACTTTTTCTCAGTATGATGGAACTTTGCAAACTGAGTTCCACAAGAATCCTTTCTAATAATTTTTAATGTGTCCTGTATTCCTTTGCCCATTTTTGGGACAAAAAGAACCAACAGATCTCTTTTATCGGCTGTGAACTATGTAAATACGTCACGACTCCTGTAAGAGAGTAATCTCTCAGTCTAGCATCACTAATTCAGAGAAATATAAGACAAAGTCTGTATTAGATGCGTGGAAAAAAAGATTTTTCAAAACTGCGTTATCATGTCCCATTTATTAAGGGGTCTTGATAAACCAGCACCTCAGAACTTCATATGCTACCTACTAATTCAGACATTTCCGTCCCTTCTTTCTAGTTCACCAAGCTCCTTTCTTTCTAAAGGATGTAGGAATCACTATGGACTTACAAGAAGGAGTGGATCAGAAACCAATAATGACTCTGTGCCAGAAGGCTGGCAGTAGATTATATACATTACAAACAGTGACAAAAATATCATAAAAAAAGGCAAATACCGATCAGCACCCTAACAACTGACATTGTATGGTTTATCTTTTCGTTCATTGTATGCCCACGTTTGATCTTTCCAGTGGCAATTGCGGGAGCTAGAAAGGCCTATGTTGTATTAAATCCATGGAGAGATGCCCAGCACATTTCTGGAGTTTGGTGTGGTCTGGTAGATTGACATTGAGAAAGACGGAGAGGTTTTGGCGTGGGAAGGGACTTAAAGTGTCACCAGAAAAGCTCTCCCACTCCCAAAAGAGCGAGACCATATAAAGTGCTTTCATGCCAAACCCAAGAGGTAGGTGAATGGGATAGAAGTTTCCCATTTAAAAGGACGCGGTTCTCTGAAACTAAGCCCTAGAAACCTGCCATTGCTCCAAAAATGAAAAGCAGAGCGCAATGGTTCTTGCAGAAAACACTCCAGTGCTATAGGAGAGAAAGCTGAGGACGACTGTTCTCGCAGCTCAGCAGCTACTCCAACTAGCGTTTTGAAAAGCCGGCTGTAAACTGCATAAATCACAAATACTGCACTCCTCCCCAGATATCTTAAAAAAAAAAAACCCAAACGTTGGTGACAGTCAGAAACACCTTTGGAGATAGTAGCACTCTACAAATCTTAATTACCATGCTGGTTGTTTAGAGGCTGTAGTGACAAATTCATGAATGCCTACGACTGAAGGTAGGATGTTACACAACTGAGTCTAAAGAGGGATTTTCTAAAAGGACTGCAGAGGGATTCCAAAAACAAGATCTTTTTGTTAAACATCTGTAGAAGTCTGTTTACATGCCTGTGCCTAGGCAGGAGGGTTCTTTGTTAGCTGTTGTAACTGGGGCACCGTAGTCGCACTGCACTGTATACACAGCGGTGAAGTCTCTGGGAAATTAGTTTCAAATAGAGAGAAGGTATTAAATCTATACACAGAGAAAGGATTAGAAATTGCTCATTCTTCTCATGTGATAATATATCTCATTAATCATTTCTGAGTTCTGATAAAAACATTTAGAACTATGCATATTAGACAGCGAAGCTACTGCAATGTAATAGCACTTAGTGAACTTTTACAAATCAGATGAAGCCGAGTACTGTCTCTCTGAGGCAGGTAAGTCTAAAATCAGAGTGTAGCTTTTTCATATATTAAATGAGCAAATTAAAGTTACTGGGGGGTGAAAAAATCATGAATTAATCCGGTAGCTCCATCAATAGACTTCTGCTGTCGCATAAACCCTCTGAGCAATAAAGCCATTTTGAATATGTTGTTTAGGCTGAACGCTTTCCACAGCTTAGTGCAGACATTATATGATCTTCCTGCATGCTGTAGTTACATTAAAAAGCAGGAATTAAATGTATTGCACCAAGTGCAGGCAGGTTCTTCCTCTTAGGCAGGGTAGGAACACCTTCTCATCGATCATTTGATATGCTAATGTACAGTCAAATGTAAATAGAAGGTGAAAAGCTGGTATTCTTCCTCACAATTCAACTCTTTAAAAGCAAGTGCAGATGACGAAAAGGACCAGGGAAGTAACCTTGCTAAAACAGGGTTCCAAGCCATATAACAAAGGCTGAGCTTCCAGAAGCTATTACGGCTTCCCGGGGTGAGAGAGTATTCTTGAAGGGACTGTGGGGAAGGACAAGTCCTGCCTGTCCTGCCTCTTGACAGAGGAAATAAATCACCCTGCACACTTGAGGATACCTTTCCAGGCTACATGCTGGGAACTTCATTACACAAGCTGTGCCACATATTACTATGCATATTGCCACTGATTGGACATAGCCTCAAATCCGTAGCCTATTTCTGTCATAGTCTTAGGGGGAAGGAATCTGTTTTCTGCTTAAACAGATACCGACTTGGAAAGGAAAGGGGAAGGAAAAGACACTGAGCAGCCAAGAGTTCTCAGTGGAAAAAGATCCCCTTGACTAATGATATGTCTAATCTACACTAACCCTGCCTCATGGTGCATGAAATACAGTCATATTGTCACGGTTTTCATATCCCCTTTGATCTTAATGCAATTGTTGTCAAAGTGAACAGCTACTCACAGGAATCCCGGCTTCATTAGGAAGATAGAAAGTCCTCCCTCCCAGAGAGCTTTCAAATATGTCTTTGTTTTCGTGTTCTAAGTTTATAGAGCTGCCGCATGCCTGTCAATAACTCTGGTAAAATATTAAAATAAATTTGCAAATGAAGAGTTCATTAGCGTTACATGTGTTTCTAACACATAATCCTAACACTAATATAACTTGGAGGTGTTAGGTTAAATTTAAAGATGATATACATGGGGGTAAAGCTGAGGCAGGAATACACGGCTGTGATTTACATGTTGAAGAGAGAGAAAGGCTACCAACAAACCAACAAACACAAGGAGATAAGGAGATGTTTCCTTATGATGCCTGCCTTTTCGGACATTGATTCACATGCCACAATGGACTATGCTGAAAACGATGAGGGAGCTCTTAATTCCAGAGTCGTTGTAACCCTTCTCCTGGAGGTTAACACCTCCTTGCCAGAACCAAAGCTTCACATGAGAGACAGTATGGACAGGTCAGTACACCTCCCCTTTGGATGCCCCTCTTTAGTTAGACACCAAATACAAGTCAACACCTTTACTTCCCTCTTTCCCCGCCATCCCACCCTCCCACTTTCCAGCTCAAGCTCGAGCTGATTTTACTAATGAGCGATTTGTACCATTTATTAAGTGTCCACTGATCTTGGTCCACTGCATTAATGAAAAGAACTGTAAATGACTGTCTCTTATCAACTGGCTGGAAAGCACAGGGGTTGCTATAGTGTCATCTTTGTAGTCACAACATAAAGTTAATGAACCAAAGGAAACAAAATTAATGAAGACAATCATTAGCAGGCATCCGGTGGACTGAACACACAAATATGTCAGAGGTGAGATTTCACTAATTCGGGATACATTGGGAAGGGAATGGGAAGAAAGATAAATGGTAGCTAAATCATGCCATTTTTTCCATTATAAAATGCTCCTACTGAAAAGACCCCTATTATTGCAATAGAAGTTGTGCCAGTGTGACAGGTACTAAATATATATATATATGTATATGTTAGTGTGTATAATATATATAAACATATTTTTTAAGATTTCTTTGCTGTAGAAACTCATTTTCACAAAAAAATTTCCCTCTTTACAGCAAATATGTGGATAACTAGGATTCTGCTATATACAGACCCCGAAGTAATATCTATCATATCTTGCAGCAGAGTAAGCGTTGTTAAAAAAAATACTGTCAATGTTTTCATTTAACAATTTTAAATTTTGTGTGGGACCCCTGCACACAATGAAAATGGCACAGAAATACCAAATACAGCATAATTGTTTCTTCTTCCTAAGAAGGTTATAGTAATTGTTCCCAAAATGGCTTTGATGAGGCTTTTTGGTAAACACCAGAGAAATCTGCACTGTAGTGGGAGGTTTTGAGGATATTAATATGATATCCTAGCTCATGTTAGGAAATCCTTTGCATTAAAATGGTGCAAGTCTGCCAATAAGAAATATAAAAAATAAAGTCTAGAAAAATTACCTACAGCATTAATAAAAAGTTGACTCAAAAATCACGTACATTTACAAGGGGATGGCTACAACCTAGCCTATTGGAGAAAGGTGAAGTTCTAAGGGTCATTAACTATTTTATAGAATCGTAGAATCATAGAATTGTTAGGGTTGGAAGGGACCTTAAAGATCACCTAGTTCCTTCTTCTCTACTTAGTCATCACAGACTACTAGTAGCTAAAAACACATATATTGATTTGCATCCTCTACTCGAGAGGAAGGGTTAATTAGGCTAGCCTTATTGCAGTTTGTTAAACAGACTGTTTTGTAGGCAGAAATGTTACATTTCTTCTTGTTTCCTTGAATAGAGATATCTGTCCTAAGATAATTCTCTATTTCTAGCAAGTATGGCATATTTAGAGCATCTGAGAATCCCAGGTGCTATTACAAAGTTCCGCCCAGACAAAGTGTGCATCATTTCACTGAAGTCTGTGGATGCATTTCCTATGTTATTCACTAGACTAAACAAGACCTAAATTCTGCTGTATGCTCTTTCCTTATTAGCATCAAAAGAGGTGTTCTAACAAGCCTCTTGTGTATGGCACGTATCCCACTCATTGATGTCTGCCTCTCAAGAAGATAGACAGCCATCCTCTTTTGATTGAGTTAAGTAGGGAAAACGTCGGCGCACAGACAACACCACTAGCCTGCAAAGGTATGATAAATGCTAGAAAGGGTGATTACTTTCTCTGAATGCCACAAGGTGGGAAATCTTTAGATTTAAAAAGTGATATTTGTTTCACTGGGATGTCCTAATTCTTAGCCACATGTACATCCGTAGACCAGAGATGCACGCTCATCTCTTTAGCCTAGCAAAATTCTGAACTAGTTTCTGAATGAGCATTTATTGATGCAAATCAGTTAACTACGCATCTGTTCAAATTGTGATTACTTTACCTAAATCTGTAAGTAGCTACTGGCTCACACAGGTACAGTTTTCTGCATGCATCAACTCTTAAAAGTTTGACCCCTGTTCAAGTATTTGAGTTCCATGCATCTATCTATTCTACCTCTGTGTGTTCACTAAAAGAAAACTGAAGTAATAACAAAACGAAAATTAAAAAATGTGCTGTGCTAGAAAAGGATAAAGAGCAGGGTAAAAGCTGCAGCATTGCTCTAAACAAAATACAAATTTGTAAAGGCAAAATTCCTGCTCTTAAGTTGCCTAACAGCAATGAATCATGACGCATTATCACTAAAAATGACTCAGTGTGGTTTACAGCGGTGATCTCTCATGACTCAGCCATGAAATTATGATGGTAACACAGTTGATCATGAACCCTGAATCACACAACAACAAACAATGATGCAAACTTTATGCAAGAAGGATCCAACTAAAATGTGAATTTAAGAAAAATACCCTGCATCCTTGAAAATCAGTATTTGAAAATCAGTTCCACCTGTAGTTGTAAACAGTACCCCGTCAGCAATGAACTTAAGACTAATCTTAAATTCCTAAGAATACATTTTCTTCCCGAATATTTTGCAGAAGTGGCATGACTCTTATTTGTGGCACTATTATACACTCAAACCTATTACATTCCCTTTATTTGTCATAGTAGAAAACAATCTACACCAAGCTGTTCTCAATTTTAAAGAAAATTTTGCACAAAAATACTGTAACCCTAGTGTAAATAAAGAAGAGCAAATATACTCTTAGTAGATTTCTTGTATCACCACTCTCTTCTCTCGGCGCCTTGCAAAAAACTGCAGAATGTTTTTTTCCTTTAAGGAACGTGTCTTTGCTCTCACACTTTGTAATAGCAATTATCTGCTCCAGTCCCCTGCTTACATTAATTAATATCTGATTTGTTAAAGAATAAATGCTTTCAGCTTTACTCTGGGGTAACAAACAAGGCAAAACAACCACGGAGATCTTTGTAACAATAAGCTAGAAGGAGGAGGACAATACACAACAAATGTCATTGCAGATAACATTTTGCAGATGATAAAGAAGTTTTTGTGTGTTTGTTTTACTGAAAAACAACAACACTTATATGTACCAGGAGCTAGATACACATGATTCACCTAGAATAAGCACAGTTTTAGAACTGGCCTTTCTGCATTGTGTCCTGGATGTGACACTGTTTCAATCAGAAGGTAGCTTTGTGGGTCTGTACTCCAATCTCCTGGTCAAAGTGCTGCTGTCATAAGCAGTAGATCAGGTCAGCTGTGGATTTCTCTAGCCGAGTCTTGAAAATCTCCAAGGACAAAGATTGCTCAGCCTCTCTGGGTCACACTTTCTGGCTTGCGCTACCTCCTGGTGAAGGAAATCTTCCTGATGTCCAATATGAATATCTTGAGCCACAATTTGTGGTCCACTCCACAAGACAGTCTGGCACTGCCTAGTTAAGTTTGGCTCTGCTCTCTTTGGAACAACAGTTCACATGGATATTTTTCTGCTGCTATTAGACCATCCCTTTGGCTCCTCTCCCCCAGACTAACCCAGCCCAGCTCAGCATCCCACCCAACCATCCTCCTAGGAACTGAGGATGGGGGTCTGCCTTTGGGTCCCCCACTCCCACTAATTCTATGGTGTTGCAAACCTGCTGATGAGGCACTCTTTGTCATCCTATCAGTTGCAATTAATCACTCTTGAGGAGAACTCTTGAGTACCCTCTTTGTTACTGGCTGCCAGCTGGACATCAGCCCATTTATTGCTCCACTTCATGGCTGACAGTCTAGCAAATTTCTAACCCACCTAGGTCTTCTCATCTGTTCTCTTTTTACAAATGCTATGGGAGCTGATGTCAAGGCAAAGAGCATCCAGTGCTCTCCCTCTCGTTCATATGCGTACTTAAGACAGTTGGAATGAATTAGTACGATTTGCCTTTGGTAAATGCATGCTGACTGTACCTGATTACTTTTCTTGTATATCACATTCTTGGAAATTTATTTTAAGAGGACGTGTTTCTTTTCTCAGGGCTGAGGTTAGGTTCTCTTCAGCCCCTCTCTTTTTAAAGACAGAAGTAATATTAACCTTGTTTCCAGTCCTTGCGGACCTCCTTCAATGCTGAATCCCAGCTGGACCCACGCATTTGAATGTGTGCAAATTGTATAAGCAGACCCTAAATTGCCATTGCTCTACTGCTGCCTGCCCCTTTCCTTCTCAGACTGCGCCGCTGTGTCCAGAGGTCGTGGAGCTGGTGTTTACTGCGAAGACCAGCGCAAAAAAGGCATTGAGTACACTGCAGCAGAAGTGGGAAACCGCCATTGGGCTGGCAAAATACACAAAGTGAAAGGAAGAACATGGGTTTGTAGCTTTAAAAAACTTACAGCCCGTTTCGTCTTTTTAGCACATCGGGTCTGACTTTGCGCTTGTACAGATCAACAGTAAATTTCTAAATACTACATTGGAAAAATTTGGTCTGGTATATTTCACAAATGCGTTCACATTAAAGATTTATCGTTCTATACATTCTCTATATGTTTCAAATTGAAACACTCAGCTATGAATGACAGATCAGGAAAGGTTAATGTGTTATCTTTGAAGGCTGCTCAAAGAGCTCTTGCCTTTTCCAGTGCTCTTAGACACATTCACTCCCTTCCATTTTTTACTCTAAGTACCTCTTGTTCTTTCACAAGGACTAAGCACTTGATGTTAAGAAAAAACTGGGGAAGAGAATTAAATTAATGGAGTATTCTATGACTGTTTTTTGTAAAATACAGACTCAGGTGAATTTCCTGTGAATGACACAAGTGTATTGTCACAGGCTAGACTCAGCTTCCACAATTTTGACTAATAAAGCCGAGAAAATTTTCTGGTGACATTTTTTTCTGTGACTGAATTCTGACGTGACCAAAAAAAACCCCAAATATTGCAGGGTAGTGACAATTTCAAAATCTTCTGACAAAAATTACTCAAATATACCATCAAGATAAAATATTTCATTACAACATTATGCGACTGTTTCATTGAAATGTGTAAGATGTAACAAGAATCGTTCTACTTGCACAGTTTGAATGCTGAACTACATGAAGCAGAGGTGCTATGATTGTACTTGAAAATCTATTCCACCACCTCCACGTAGACATGCTGAAACCCAGGGACAAAAGCTTCTGTCCATGAAAGAGAGATATCTCTGAGACAAAAAAACCCCTAAATCTAACCAACAAAGAACACATGACTGTAAAAGAATAATTTATTAAAAATAAGTCAGGCTTCAGAGCCTGTGTGCAAATTGTATAAGCCACGTACTGACTAAGACTCTTCCTCTACAACTACAAGGAAATAAAATTTTCTGAGACTTATTTCATATGTTCTCTGATCTCTGTGCGCTACCCACTTACAGTCCCAAGCCTTTACCTTGGTGGTGCATTCTAAAGAAAACTCATCTCTCTTTAGTAAGATCACTCTTGCAACGGGTTTTTACTAGAGTGTGCAGACCAGGATTTCTCCATGAGTAAATTGTCATAGCTAGAGAAATTGAGCCACTTCGCCACAGGTGAGGATCTGATTGCAGCTGTGATTGTCCACACTGTTGGCACTCTCCATAGCCATCCTTTCTTCTAATAGACGTCCGATGATCTCAATATTTGTCAGTGTGGGATTCTCGTATAGTTCTCCCTGATGTCCAGACTGGGATACAAAACTAGACTTGACTAATTTAGAGAAATTTCAATTTTATCCACCCACTTCCCTCCTTTTTAATTTACTTGGAAACAAAATAAAAAACTTTTAAGACCTTGGGAAGGTTGGCCTTTTTTCCCCCTGAATTTATCAAAAAACTATATTGACCAAGGGAAATCAAGCTTTTCTTGCAAGTACAAGAATTATATATTCCTGCCCCTTTGAGATAAGAAGTAACAATTCAGATTGAATGCTTTTAAAGAACTGTGGATGATGCGTTTTATGCACATGCTACAACGACACAAAAAGGCATGCCACCTCTGAGGGCATCAGTGCATCCAGGCATCAAAGACAATGGGACTAGATAGCATCATTGCTTTCATTCTCGGCTAATCTGTTTGAATTCTGTTCAGCTCCTTTTTTCTTCCTAGAACTCTTCATGAGGGGAAAAGGAAGGATCACACCAACCGCATGTTTTTGCTACTGTGTGCAGGCTGCTTGGAAAAGTGGAAAAGCATCCATGCCAGCAAATCACAAACTTGGCATTGACTTGAAAAGTAATAGTTAGGTGGTTTACAATAGCCACCCTGTTTGTGTCACCAACACCTCATGACCTGTTTTATACTGAAATTGTTCTGGCTCAGGCATTCCCACCCCTCCAAAAAAAAAAGCATGGGAAAACAATAGTGACAGTAGATAAATACCTGATGACGATATTCAGCCTTCCTGATTTTAATGAATAATAATAATAAATAATTATTAATAAGTAATAATAAATAAAATCAATACAAATAATGAATGCGAATTAATAAATAATAATTATTCACATCTTTGTGGTAGTATTTCTGCACATGATGGCAGGGCCTGTCATTAAATATATTTATTTGATTTTTCACCTCAGCAATTAATACTGCTCCCATTCCTTTCTGAGCAGAGCAACTGCCTGTACAGATTTAATCACTTTCAGTTGCTGTGACTGATCCCATAATTAAGCAGGAGGTGACCAAATCTTAAATGTGAGTTAATAATTAAAGGTTGCTGTTACAAAAAATGAGTGCATGATCACATATGTACGTACAATTTTGAATTTTATAAAATTAAGCGTGCCTTCTGGATCTGACTTTTAATAATTTTGATCTGTATGTATGCGAAGTGACTGAAAGGTGACACAAAATAACCCATCATTTTTTGCTGCATTTGAGGTAGCTGGCTGTAAAAGGCCTAGAAGACTAGGAAGAGTTTAAGGCTACCATATCAAAAGAAATATCTTAAGACTATTGGGTAGAACAACAAGCTTGAAGGCAGGCTACAGTACCTGTGAAGTGCTTTGCATCCATATTCTTTGTTTCTAACGGTGTTATGCTTGGTTACAACAGCAAAAGACCAAAAGGCAGCTCCTTCGTAGAAATATCAATGAAACACGCAGCCCCAAATGCATTTTTCTCTACAGAAAGCCAGAAAGCGTTAGTAATTTCAGCTGCAATGAGACAGCCGCTTTACTTTATTTCACTGTAAATCAACCTTGCCGTATAGAATATCACACTTCAAAGTTGCGCAAAGATTGTTACTCCCAGCTAAAGCGGATACATAAACATTCAGAGAGAGTTACTTTAGGAAAAGTGATAAGTACGACTGCAGAAAAAACACTATACATCAGCAAGAGATGAGCTAACCTGCTGGTTCCTGTGTTGCTGCAGGGATCCACTAAACCATTACCAAAAAAAAAAGTGACGCAAAAGACAGATAAATCAGTCAGTACTCAGTAATGTTTTCCCGCCTTAGGATCTCTTTGGACATAGGATAACTGGAAAATTCTTTTTAATAACATTGAGTGGTTCCTTCAGTCTGTTCTCTTCAATGCCCTCCAAATTTATTCCAGGTAAACACTGGTACTAGGGATAAACCACTATGGTGTCTTAGAATGAGATATGGAAACACATGCCTTTTACTGAAAGTAAGTGCAGCACTTACTTCGATATTGTTTTTCTGGAAAACCTATGAATGGTTACCCCAACTGACATTATTTTGGCCATTGGGCTGAGTGTGCCTTCGCAACCAAAGAACCTAATTTCCTTGGTGCTCTACTCAGGAATATTGGCCATACTTTACGCTCTGATCAAAATTACCAGCAATAATTATTTACATATTACCTCAAAGCCTGCCAGGCAAAGTGAAAAAAGAGGACCGTTGGTGGTCCCCAGAATACCCATGTGAGAGTAACAAGACTGGTGACCAGACCAGCCTTTAACCGAAGAGATTTGTAATGGAACTGGAATGGTGTTATTACAACATTTTTTTTAAGATGGCAGCTCCCCCACAAAAGCATTCTTGTCTGCTGTATGTGATCCTCATTCATCAGAGCTGAGCAGACTTTCAGCTTTCAAACTGTTGTTATGACCAGAGGACAGGACAGAAGTACTTTGGCAATGGCAAAATAAAACCTCCACATGCTGCTCCCATATTCCTGAAGGATATTCTTCAGAGTCTCCTTTTACAGCTGGAAGTCTGTCCAAGATTTTACAACTAATGAGTTGGCAATTCTAGCTTGGAAGCAGCTCCAGAATTTGTTAGCCAGCAGTGGATCGTAGGTGCTGAGCACCAGAGCAGAGCTTTGGAGACCTGCAAATTTTAGTGAAAGGGGCTCTGCAGTCCCTTGACCTTAACATGGAATGGAAATTGGACCTCCACCAGATTACATTCCCAGAGTCTGCTGCTGAACTCTCTGTCCATGATGTGCAGAGCCGGCTCTTTGAGGATCACACAGCAGACTTGAGCCAGCATTGTGCTGGAGAGCTTTATACCTGTTAGAATTAGAAGTACTTCCAGATTTCATTTTGGAGGAGCACACAAAAATCCAATTTGGGATTTTTTTTCTTAAGGAAAATAAGTGTTACATGGGATGAACTCTTCTAAGTAAAGCAGGAAGCTGAAGGGACCGATATGTCTATTGACACCAGAAGAATTATTTCCATGTTTTCATTCTCATCCCTGAAATGGCTTGGATTTTTTCCCCTTAATGTATAAAAAACAGGCAAAGGATGTACAGTGCCGTATGAAGAGCAACTGCCTTGTGTTGGAGTTATCTTTCTGTCACAGTACTGTGTAAAAATACTAAAATGACCATTTCATGAGACTAAATGGATATATTATTTATTTTAAATAGGTAAGAGAGACACTTCCTCAAAATGAGGATCAGGTACTTATTTGCTCAAGTGTATTTAAAATGGTCAGCAACAGAGCTACTTGTGAACCTTGTAAATGGGACCATTGGTCTTTAAAATACTTGAGTGTTTTTACAGAAATAATTTAATGTTACAAGGCTGATTAGGAAGTGTGTGTGTGTGTACATGTGCAGATAATGAGCAAAATACAGTGCTGTGTTTGATTCACCCACATAAAATATATAACTCTTGTACCAATATCATTCAAATAAATGATATCTGGAATCTCTGGAATATCTTGGATATCTTGGATCTCTGGAATTATGAAAACTGACTTATGCTGAACTGAATTTCAGATTCATCAAGTGATAGCATTGACGATATTGACCCAGTGATAATGCATAAAATATTCCTGCTATTGCAAGCAGGAATAATATATCATGTCTGCGAGTAGCGTGCATTTACTTCACGACATGGCTCATTGACAGCGAAGTATGGTGCTATTTCAGTTCAACATCTATCTGCTTTTAGATCTTGATCCTTCAGTATTTCCTGTTTGAAAGAAAACAAGCTGCAGATTAATTTTTTTCTTGCTTTTTAGGCTGCCACTACTATCATACAGTCTCAGCAATGAGAGTACTCTCCAAAAGCATACTTTCTGGATTGTGAATACATTTTTTAGAGTTTCAAGGAAAGGTCATAATTAAAATGATGAAGAATTTCTTTAAAAATCAAGTGCTCAAAGCTCCTCTTCTAATAATTTGCAGGAAAAGGAGGAAGAATATAAGGCTTCCTGCTGGAAAGCACATAAGAAACCTGGGTATGATGAAACTTCCTTCCACTGATCTTGCACAAAACCATGCAGAAAAATGGGTAGATGTGGATTTTACAAGTCAAGGCATAAGAGACTAACGAAGTGGTTTGACTCGATGGGATAGTTCCCACAGTGATTTATAATCTGAGATTATAAAGAACCACCTGAAAATATTCCAAGAACAAGGAAAACTACCAAGGGAGTGTTTGGTGGAAATCTAAAATCGGATGTGAAACAATCTACAGTGTCAATGTCCAGATGATTTTTTTTCATTGCAACCAGGAGGGAAAGGAGAGATTAACAAAATGGAGAAAGGGAACATAATTTCCTGAGTCAAACCCCAAAGCACTAGTTACCAAACACAACTTTGTCTCCAAAACACTCAGTCTGGAATATCAGATTCTTGACAGAATTTTTGCCAAGCTTTATGAGTTTGTCTGCAGGAAGCAGCGTGTAGATCCAAGCACTTGAGGACTTTTCAGAAGATGAAAAAATGTTCTCATAACTGGATGCCCAATCTGTAATTTGGCAATGATTTCTTTCTGTCTCACATCTTCTTGGATCACAAAATCTTCCAGGTCATTACTCTGAAGAGCTTGATGGGGTCCTTTGCCAAATGGATAATATCTTGGTCAACAGAAAGCACAAGGCAGCTAAGCTTTTTTACAGCTCCAGAAACCAATAGGTTTAACTCTTAAATTATGTCTGAAATGGTAGGGATGGCTTTATGGTTTTCCAAAAGACCATACTGCTCTATTATCTTTACCCTTTTATTCAAAATTTGCTGGTATCCGATCCAACTCTGGAAGTGTTGTTAAAACTGTAGGTATGGGCCTGACCCAATTGGCTCAAAACTCCTTTTTTTTTTCTGTGCTTTTGGCACGTATCTTGACTTATCTGAATTTATAATCTCACAATTCACTGTTCCTGGCTGTGTCACCCAGTTTTCCTCCCTTAAGCACATAAGTAAAGGCAGGCCTACAAAGAGAGATAAATCGTTCAGAAACCAGCCTGCAAAAACGCTATGCTCTGCAAACAAGATACACAGTTCAGATAAGTATGGTAGAAGCTACAAGATTTGAAACAGCTTAAGTTCAGGTAAAGTCTGATTGAAGGAAACCTGTAATTCACATGCAGAGAAGTGTGAGATGAGCATGGGGTTGAAAATAAAAGTTTCCAAAAGAAATTTAAAAAATCTTTGTTCAATAATTAATGTGAATCAGAGGGTCCTCAAAATAAATACAGAATAAATGCTGAGATTTTTTCTATTAGCTTATGTATAGAACTGGGTGGAGGGGACTCACACAGTCACGTTTTGTGGGCATCAGTGATCAGGTGAACCATCAGGAATGCTCTGAGGACATTTGGGGTCCCTATCTAGAGACAGAAACTTCAGAGCCTCTTCCACCTGTTAATTGGGATTAGTTCAAATGTCTTCCAGAGATGTCCTCAAAGATGATCCACCCTCTGAAAGCCATTGCCCAGAGCTCCTGAAGAACTACATCATGTGTTCAGTGGCTTTGTGAAAGTAGTAGTAAATAGGTATTTTTGCTCTAGAAGAATAATCCCCTCACACACCACACCAAGGTGGTTTGAGCACTAACATAGTAATCTAACAGGTCACTGGTTTGTACTGGTAAGAAATGAACCTGATTTTTCCCGGTCACAGCCGCAGATTCAAGCTTCTTTTCGCATACTAAGTAATTTATATATGAGCAGGCATAAATCACACTCCCAAAGATTTCATATTACCAAAAGTTTACTAGTATTTCTTACAGATTACATACTGTGAAATATTTGTGAATTACAAGATAATGTATTTCTTACAGCAATCTCACGTACACTGCAGGATGTAATAATCTCACAAAATTTAATAAAATATGGCTGTCGTCTTTCTATGCCAGAGTATTCTAAACGATCAAAGTGATATTATCATTGTCAGTAAATTGGAAAAAAAAAAGAGTACTTCCTGTACTGTTTATCCCTTGTTTAGTTTTTCCATCTTGCCTGTTTCTGACAGGATACCAATAATGGTTTTGTAACAGCTGTGAGCAAACAACAAGGCTCAAACTGCCCTATCCCAAAATCAGCCATCAGAGATGCTGCAATTCATAGCTCCTATTCACACCTCTGACCTTGCAGCTTCTTAATTTCTCTGCGGTAATCCCTTGTTGACCTTTTTCCCACATAAGGGCATTACAGGGTCTATTAGTCCCCTCTCCCACCCCAGCACAGATACAGGGTGCATCAGAGTCCAACCCCAATGCAGCGTAGGTGCACTCAAGTGGCAATTTTTTTTGTGAGTAGTGGTAAGAGATAAGGACCACAGTAGTGGTTGCATTGATGCTTGTTTGAATTTAACAGAAACATCAGAGCTTTTTATGATTGTTTTGGGAAAAAAGCGGTCTTGGCAGTTAAATAAGATGTTAAATGCTGTTTCAATGTAGAACATTAATTCTCACATAGACGTAAGGCATCTCTCCCTGGTTTGGCTGCTTAGAAAATGTACTTTTCTTTGTTTCTATACCAGTCCTTACTGAAGCTCTGAATGAGGCAGCATGGAGATGCTGCCAGGTATTTTCTCATCATTAACAATGTCTCCTCACTTGGAAAACAGTAGGCTGATAGCATCCCAGACTGCATCAGGCAGAGCACTGCCAGCTGTTTGAGGGTGGTGATCCTTCCCCTCTGCTCAGCACTGGTAAGGCACATCTGGGGTGCTAGGTCTGGTGCTGCGCTCTCCAGTACAAAGGAGACATAGAATCATAGAATCATAGAATCTTCATGGTTGGAAAGGACCTTTGAGATCATTGAGTCCAACCATACACACACAAAAACCCCTACAATCTCTGTCACTAGAGCATGCCCTGAAGTGCCAAATCTACACGTTTCTTAAATACCTCTAGGGATGGTGACTCAACCACCTCCCTGGGCAGGCTGTACCAGTGCCTGACCACTCTTTCAGTAAAGTCATTCTGCCTAATAGCTAATCTAAACCTCCCCTGCCACAACTTCAGACCATTTCCTCTGGTCCTG
>VWZL01003929.1:249830-263083 GCA_013396915.1 Stercorarius parasiticus | reverse complement strand
ATAGACAATGCCCACAGCCTTCCCCGTGTCCAGAAGGTGGGTCACATGGTCATAGAAGATGATCAGGTTGGTTAAGCAGGACCTCCCTTTCCTAAACCCATGCTGGCTGGCCCTGATCCCTTGGCTGCCCTGCACTTGCCGTGAGAGCTCACTCAAGATGATCCTCTCCATGATTCATCTGGTACCTCCCCTGTTGACCAAGATTGTTGATGAATGATGGAGAGAGGCTTGGTGAGCTCTCCCGCCAGTTCCTTGGGTACTCTTGGGTGAATCCCATCCAGCCCCATAGACTTATGTGTGTCTAGGTGCAGAAGCAGACCGTTGACTACTTCCTTGTGGATTATGGGTGGGTTGCTCTGCTCTCCATCTTTATCTTCCAGCTCCGGAGGCTGAACACCCTGGGGATAGCTGGTCTGACTGTTGAAGATGGAGGCAAAGAAGGCATTAAGTACCATACATGGACATGTATGAGAACTCCAGTTTACGGTCACCAAAAAGATGGANTGTGTGTCTAGGTGCAGAAGCAGACCGTTGACTACTTCCTTGTGGATTATGGGTGGGTTGCTCTGCTCTCCATCTTTATCTTCCAGCTCCGGAGGCTGAACACCCTGGGGATAGCTGGTCTGACTGTTGAAGATGGAGGCAAAGAAGGCATTAAGTACCATACATGGACATGTATGAGAACTCCAGTTTACGGTCACCAAAAAGATGGACAGACTTTTCTCAGTGGTGTCCAGTGACAGGACAAGAGGCAATGGGCACACATTAAAACACAATAAATTATATTTTATCATAAGATGTCTTCTTTTTTTTGTTTTTTTGTTTTTTGTTTTACTGTCAGAATGGTGAAACGCTGGCACAGGTTGACATTGTGGAGTCTCTTTTTGCAGATAATCAAAATTCATTTGGACGTGGTCTTGGGCAACCAGCTCCACCTGGTCCCACTGGAGTAGCAACGTTGGACTAGATGATCCTCAGAGGTCCCTCCCAGACTCAAGCGTTGATCCCAGAGCACTGAGCAGGTACCCCAGGCATTTGTTTCCCTCCATCAGAAAAGAAAAACAACACTACTTCTGGCAAGCCTCTGATGTAGAGACTCCCTATATCGATCTCCTGACTCAGAACCATTAATAATAGCTCATCTCATCAGCCTCAGAGGGTCACTGTGTTGGCACATACTCATCTGCCATGCCATCTTCAGCATTTCAGACTATTTCTACGGGATTAGAAGGCACTTGCCTTTCAAACTGGCTGAGGCTTTCCACACCCTCTCTTTCTGCTGTTTTGCTACTCGTTAGGAAACACGGTTGTCCAAAATCCTGTCAGAAGCAGACTCTGCTAAGCACAGAGTCTAAAGTCTTGTGGCTTAATTTGCTGCAAAAATAAATCTAATTGGCTGACTGTAGATCCTTCTAATGACCATCAACACCTTAACACCAACTGCTTAGACTGGAAAAAATCATGCTAAGAGTTTCTTTTATTAAGTGAAAAGCACAGTGTGAATGACACCCAAGGGAGAGTAGTCTTCATTTTATTTATTTTTACATTTTCAAACATTATTATTTTCTACTGTTTTGCACTCTGACGGACATCCTTCTAAAAGGAAACTGCTTTCTAATTGCTAGTTTCATCTACTGTGCCAAAATGCATTATTTCCAACACAAGAAAATCAGAGAGGGAATCAACCACAAATGCTGTAACCTAGAAAATTATCCTAAACCGTATCTATTCAAATGAACATTCACATATTGCAGAAGATTAACTCCTTTTTTGGTCTAAAAGCCCCCATGTTGCAGAGGCTTCGTCACCTCATGTTTAAACAAAGTGCTCCAGTTTGGAGACCAAATTCCCAAAAAGTCCTGTTTTCAACTGGACCCACACAGAAAGATGTTTAAACTCAGCATAAATCCACAGATCGACAGACTTTGGATTCTGAGTATGCATACTGCACACTAAGAGCAAAGAATTCAGACCGAAAAACAGCATCCAGGATGATTTTCAAATGCAAATGGAGCACATGGAAAGATGTTTCGACACACTTTTTGCAAAAGAGAATCATGTCTAGAACAGTCACGACCTAAATAAAACATCTGAAATGTAGGCTTTTCTTGGGCTGAGGAAATTTCACCCCACCTTCTTCATTGTCAGGTGATGATACAACCTTAACGGCAAACATTTCGAACAGTCTACATGGAAAAAAAACCCCAAATTTAAACCCTTTCCTATTGAAGCAGAGAAGCTTGCCCAGAAAAGAATGCAAGAGTGATGGTAGCAGAGGAACGGGAAGAAATATGACTGTATACCTTGCCAGGGTATTCATACAAGAGAGAAAGAGTTCATCTGTGCTTTTTTCTTAAGTGGTTTTCTATTTATCAGGTGGTCTTTTTAGTTCATTCTTCACAAGTACCCAGCTCTTCACGTGGGTGGTAGGGGGAAACAAAAAACTTAAAGAAGGTGCTTAGAAACAGCAACTTCTAAGCACTATAGCCTCCAAGTCAGAGCCATCCAAGTCAGTCATGAAATATCATAGGGGTTTTCTCCCCACACTCTCTGGTGGCTATATAAAGGGGCAGACTGTCAGTCCTTGTCTCCAGGGGAACACATGTACCGTTTTCCCAGGATTCCCAGGGAAACATAAGGCATCACAGCTGGGATTCGCCTACTCCTTTGCTGGGAGCTCCATGTATTCCCCTGATCCATGACTGAGCAAGTACCAGCGAACGAGGAGGTAATTCACTGCATCCACAAAAGGCAGTGACGGCATGTCTGCTAAACACTGGTGAGTTCTCCTAGAAGCGTTCTCCCCCTCGCTGTTGGATCGGTTTGTCCTATGCCTCTTTTGCAAATATGTGGTACAGGATACAGTCAAGCCTAAAATATTAAATGCCTTGTAAGCAGAAGAAATATCAGTCTCTATGTACTCCCATTGAAATACTGTATGACCTTGGATAAGTAATTGGATATGCCTATGCCCCAAATATCTTTTGTAAAATGCGGGTAATACTAACAATTCAGTCATTTTAAAGTGATGTGCCAGTGATAAGCACTATATACTGACTTTCTAAACAGAAATAATACCACTATGAGTCATCGCCTTTGCTAGCCTGAGTGGAAATAGGAAATCTTCTTACCCATACACATCAAAAACAAGAGGTATGATTGTATTTTCTAATGAACCAGGTTGCTGAATCTCAGTTTCATTAAAATGCTTTTAAGATTCACTTACAAGATGTCAAGGTTTGTGGGCAGAAACGAGCTCATCCCTCACTCACAAAATTACTGCAGAGCTGGGGAACGAGCACTTTACCTACCAGACTTGCCAGCCGGCAGATCAGATCAGTCTTGGAGCTAGCCCGCTTCGGGAGCTCAAACGGTGTGGAAAGTAAAACATTATTTAGAGCAGCCTTCCAGCTGCTTTAATTTAAAGCAGAGGGTGGGAAATTCAAATTAAGGATAATACAAATGGTACCAAGACTTTTTGTATCTGTCTCTGCCCAAAACACAGGAGCAAAGTATTAGACAATCAGGATTAAGCAATAAGAGCCTCTCTTTCAAGGAGCAAAGCTTTTTCAGCGGCAGCACAGGCTCTCCGAATTAGAGAATGCTGTTGTGCAACCCTTACCTGTAATAGGCCTAAACAATGGTGGAGGTAGGACCCGTTAAAGCTGCCGTTGACTTCTCTCTCCCACTCTCTCCCACTGTAAAACAGTTTGTCTTTGTTCCTGCTTGGCTGTTTGATTTGGTTGTCTTTACTGCCCAAATAAGGGTGTCATGAAAATGTTCTTCTTCTTAATAATTTTCCTTCTTACATATCAAGTTGGTAATTTTTTAACCTGAACTAAAAAAGTATATTTAAAGGAAAACAGAGGGGCTTGTGTTTTTGGTTTGGGTTTGCTTTGTTTTATTTGTATTTTTTGTATTTTTTTACTTTTTTAATAAAGTGTTCATATAGCTTTGTAATGAAACAACTTCAGCAAAGTTTTTTCACCAGATGTGTTCTAGCCAGGTAGCGTCTGCATATTTTGAGAGGAATCACCTTTGGGGCTGGTGCGCTTGTGAAACCCAAATGATGCACTGGACAACACAGAAAGAATCTCTTTTTCTAAGAAGTCAGAGCAGGGAAAACAGAAAAAAAGCACAGGCTTTTTGGTAAAAGACCACACGGCCATGCCCTGCTTTTCCTGGTTACTCCTGATGTCCTAGCCAGTTCACTGCTTTCTCTGTCTTTGATAGCGTGAAACCTGCTTTATGAGACTGCTTAGAGTGATGGCAACATTGAGTTGGTTGACGTATGGAAGCTGTTTCCTAATGAAAGTGCACCAACCTATCTAAAAGGGATGCATTGGGTGATAATTTGAAGATACCTGTTAAGAAAGAAGCTGTATAATAACTCATCATGCTTACCTTGGTGCCCAGGAATTCATTCATGGATCACCATCCCTGCAGTAGCTGCTGTACCAACACAGAACAGAAAGGGAACTGCAACCTCTTCAGAGCTTCATGGAGAGCAAAGATTGGGCCAGAAGGACAGAAGAGGCAGTGAGACACTGGTCAGCATGATGGACAATAGATAACATGGTCCTTGGGATGGCTGATCTCCCTGGGATACATACCTTTCCAATCAAAAAAGAAATACCAAGTTTAGGCAACCAACCTTATGGGTAATTGGAATCTGGACACGGCCCTACATTTACTTAGAAGCACTTTGAAGAGATCCTGAATAAATGTTAGTGTTTTGTAAAAGTGGATTCATTTGTATTTGCCCTCTACACTGGAAGGCAATGAGTGGTTTTAAACAAGAAATATTTTCATTTACAGGTGTAAACTTAAAGCAGAATTTCATAATTTGAAAATTTGTAACCAGTGCCTGCTAGCAATCAATGAAAAATCTGCAAGTCTATTTTTTAAGCATATTTTTGGCTCACATTTCTAAATCACATATTGTTTGTATTTACATATTTTTCTAAAGAATATTTTCAATATTCTGGAGCTTTATTTAATCATTGTCTTGGTTTTTTCCATTTGTTTCAAAGTGAGAACACACAGCAGGAGAACTATTATTTTTGTCCCTCTAAAATACTCTACATATCTTTTTGCCTTTTTTTTTCCTTTTCAGACTAAGGAGTTGTATGATTCAAATAAATTCAACCTTTTCTGTTTGAAATGCTCTCTGTAGGATTATACTCTGTGTGTTTCTGGCTGTAGTCTTTCTTGCTAAAAGGGAACAGATAGGTGTAAATGATATTCACACCTCTTAATTGGAGTCATTAACAGTTCTCTGGGTTATCTTCCAGCATAAGACCTTGGGCTTCCTGAGGAGCAACTAGAAATAAGAGCCAGGAGTCGCTGCAAACTTTTGCTCATATAGGAATGTCAGTTAAGAGTGTGATTTTTGTGTTTGGGGTTTTTTTGCAGCATTTCTTTTCTGGCTACATCTCTACTGCAGACAAGATTTTATGAGCAAGATAGTGCTTTTGTTTGTGTAGCTGTTTCATTTGAGCTGATATAAGCAAGACCATCACTAAAGCTTTTTTTCCTTGTACACTCTGTGTCTATTAGGAGATATTCCCAGCGCAGCGACATGAGCTGCAGGCAGGAATTTGTGTTTCTTTCTTTGGTGATGCAAGTTCTTAAAAGTTTTTTTGTTTGTTTGTTCCTGTTTAGCGTTGTGCAATCCTTTTTCGAGTAAGGAGAAAAAAAAAATCAATTATTTACCTTGTTTTGCAGAACAGACACAGAACTGATGGAAGCAATACTCTCTCAACAGCCTGATAAAATACACTAGCAATTCATGAAAAATTCAGGTACAAGCCAAATATAGTTTATTCATGAAACCGAACCAATTTACACTGCTTAACTGCAGTGAACATCTAAAAGTCCTTTTGTGGCCTCTTAAAAAACATGTAGCATCTCTGAGTGCTTTTCTTGTATTTGCCCTTGCATGAGCCTGCCCAAAATCCACAGTCTGATTTCTCACCCTGCCCCAACAGCCATTCAAGTTGTGTGCACTGATACAAATATTAGCCAATGCCATGTGCAGTTTTCGTCTCTAAGCTCCAGTCTAAGCAGAGGAGATTACTACCACAATGAAATCCATCATAATTTTTGCACCATCCAGATAAGTAGGAAACTTGCCAATGAACCCACACTGCTTTTGCTGAATTAGTTCCTACTGTTAGGTCAGTTTCAACCCACGAAGCAACTAAGTAAGAAGAGTGTCATGAAATAATAGTATCGGTAGCTGAAAGCTAATAAACCACCAGTCAGGAGAGACGGTGTGTATGTGTAAAGGTAATATGTACCTCTGCTATATTGCTTAAGTTGACCACTACAGGGCACACGCAAACTCTTTAGTTCTCTTCTATGTCTGGATAAAACAGCAGGAGATGCTAAATAAAATGACTGGTTAAGCGTTGCCTGAACAAAATTTAAGAGTGGTAAATGACATATCTCCTCTCTTTAAGTTCAGAAGACTGTGGGAAAATTTAGATCGCAAAGAGGCATGAAGTGGACAAAGCAAAACAAAATAAACCCTCTGTAGAGAGATATTCAGTAGAGAGAGAGTTTCTGTAGATAGAAATAAACTGAGGAGTATTTTCTACAAGCACAGAAACTGCTAATCACCGAATATGCAGGGCTGGGTTTGCAAGTGAGGTGGACTTAAATGTTGGAAACCTCAAAGTCTTGACACCTCATAGATTTCACGGGAGCCATCTGGGATCCCAGATACCCGGGAAGATGCATAAGAAAGAGTTTGAAAACGAGACAAGCAGCCCAGCACCCTGAATTGAAAAGCATCTTAGTTCATTGTAGGGAAATGCTGAATGAAAACCAGAGTGTAACCTTGTCTGCCAGAGGGTCTGAAGCTTAATTCTGGGAGCCACCTTTGCTCATCATTCATCAGTACCATTGGACTATATCGCCAAGTCAACTCTCTCCTCCTCAGAAAAAATAGTATAAAAGGGAGTCATGGTATAGTCTTCCCTCCCCTCTGTGAATAAAAAAAAATTGTCATATAAAATTTTCCCAGGAAATAGCTTGGAATACCAAATTGCTGGATATTTAGAGGAAAGTTTTTCTCAGACTATTCCCTATCTGTCTAATTTGATGTAAAAATCATAGTTATAAATTGGGGAAAGAACTTGAATATGTGTCTTTGAAGTGAGTGACACGTATAGGGACATATAGACACCTATCCTTTAGAGCTCTCTATCTAGTTTGATGTACATTTTACAGTTGAGCCCCAGTTAACTCACAAGCCTACCCATCATCTCAGTTTTTATTGAATTCTTCTTTGTTTTAGTAGACAAGAATTTACAGAGCTNTTTTTTTTTTTTTTAAATCTGCGAACATACTGTGCTATAAGGACCCTTGGAGCTGTACAAGCCAAATAAACCTTGCAATGACATTTAAAAAGTTGCTTTGCATTTGTATAACCTGGCTGTAATCCTTCTGTGTCTCAGAATTCACCACACTATCAATCACTTAAATTATTGAGCTGGATTTCACATAAAATCTATTCAGCTATGGAATACTTATATGTTCAAAATTTAGTGAAGCTTCTTTCCCCCAATCCATGGAACAGATAGAAAAGGTGAAGCCAAGATGAACTGTCCTGGGAAAAGGAGGCTGAGGTAATGCAAAGAGAATCAGTGCTTCAGAAAACATTTTAAAATATAGCTAAACAATGCTCCAAAAATGTAATTTTCTCTTTTGTGACTTAAAGTCATATGAATCTTTATGGGAAGGGCAGAAATACATAACAATGATCTTAATACATCAATACATAACTAATGTCACAGTACTACAAGGCAAATTGAAAGATCAAGAAAGAAATGACACTCAAATAAATTTGTTCTTAAAAAGCATATATGTCACAGATGCTTGTCCCATTCTGTTCCATTTATTTTTTCCATAATACTGGGCACTACTGGCTTAAATGCACATGAAATTCACCTGTCTGTTATCTCAGAGTTGCTATGTAAATGCTAAATTTGACTTCTTACTCTCTGCCTAATTTTCTTTTCTATATAAATAAAAATGATGTAAAAAGATATTTTTATACTTGATTTAGGGAAGTTCAGCAATGTTCAGCTCCCAATAGTAAGCTATCTTTCTAAATGCAAGAGCTGTTTTTCCTGTGATTTTGTTGTCTCCTATGAATTTTTAAAAATGTAATTTATTCATGAGCAGAAATGAGTAAAACCACTGGTTTCCCAGCGGAGACATATTGTTAACATGAACCACATCTTTCCTGACCTTGCATAGCAATTGTAGGGGCTGCACTCCATAATTGGTCCGAATACAAATACACTTGTAAATCAGGTAGGTTTCCTGGAACTTTGGAACACCACCAGTGCGTCTGGTTTTATTCAGACCCAAGTCTCAATTGCAACTGACCAAAAAATTACACGCCAGCTAAACGTATCTGACCTTTCATGCCTGAGCTTTCCACCCCCATTCTCTTCTACACAAATTAAAATGAGGTTCTCTGCTGAAGCCAAAATCTTCCAATATGCTTGTCATGAACTGCTGAATTTACTGTTCACATCTTTTTTACAATATAGATTAAGTGTGGATCCAGAGCTCTGCTTCAAAGGGGCCCTCCAACTGCCATATTTTCATCATAGCATGCATTCACGATGCAAATATAATATCCATCTGGGCCTTTTATAGTCTTAATTTATCCCTGCTTATTTATCATAATTAAGTGCACCATATGATAGGAATCCTTGTGGTATCTCTACTGATCTGGAGTAGGGAGAGATCACTAACCCTATTTATGAAATCCAGCAATTAAATTACATGATATCACTCATCATAAAAAAACAAACCCTCTGCTAATGACATAAATGTGTTGGACTAACCAGTTCTGTTCTAGCACATATGTAAAATCAGGGGGGAAAAATGACAGAACATCAAAGATGAGAGAGCCCTGCAGAAGCCCCAAGGAAAGTTCCCAAGCCACTGGTTTTGAAAATATGGTACACCACGGATTAACTAATCTATGATAGACATGTAACTACATCTGCAGTGATAGAGATGTAACTACGGGGCACGAGCTGTGTCAAGAACTCCAGGTTGGGGGTTTTGGAGAAGCTCTTCTGAGATCAAGTTTATGTGACTGGTGATGTTACTTCAAGGAACTCCAAGTGCAGTCTGATTCGGGGCTGACCCAGCTTCTCATCTCTTCCCATAAAAATAATAAACATACACATTTTTGGACCTATGTTTTAGGAGGTGTATGTTTTTTAACACGTATCTTCTGCAACCACCTAAAGCAATATCTAATTAAAATATTTAAGACAAATGGTAACATAACCAACAGCATTAAAGATGTTGTGGAGTCTCTGTTCAGAGTCGATAACTGGGTGCAGTGCAAAACGTCCTCGGCTAGGTCTAAGCGAGCTAGTGTGTAACTGTGGCAAAACAGTCTTGTGAAAATATACCCAGTCAGCTCCAAACCCAGGTATACAACCGTGCGGTCACAAGAGGATAGGGACTGCTGTAGATCCTAGACCTCAGCTGGTCAGTCCTATATCACCCTTCCTTATAGTCATGGCCTAAGATATTTAGACCTGGATTTGTTCAAACATGCCAGAAGTATATTTCTGTACTGAAGGAGATAATTAATAGTGACAATGTGCCTTACTCCCTTTGAAACTGGTATGAAATCTCTGCATACTAAGGGTATGTCATAAGACCCAGCCAACAAAAAGGCTGAGGGCATCCACATTTATGTTTGGAAGATCTGAGCATGAGTTGTTCTTTCAAGACACAGCAGTCAGTGGGTGGTGATGCCTCCTTCTCAGACCAGACTCTGGCTGTAAGAACCTTGTCTGTACGTGAAGAAGTCACAGTGACACCATCTTCTTTCCTCTTTTCCCTCTTTCGATGGTGCTCAAATCACCAGTCCCTCTACCATATATGGAAGACCCTGAAGTCCTCTTGTTGAGGATTGTCTACATAGGAGAAGATGATAAATTAGACATCATTAGATAGGACAAGTCCATCTTCTAGTCTGTTCCCATCTCTCACTTGCTGTTCACCCAAAGGCTCCTTGATGCAAAATAGTCACCATCTGCCTAAGCAGACCCTTCAGCCACTCAGAAACCAGGCAGGTCCCAGCTAAGTACTAAACCCAGGGCTGACATTGAGATGTGCCAACACAGAAATATTGGGGCTGAAAGAATTTTCAGTTTAAACAGTGAAACCCACAGTGACATTAAGCAGCTATGAGCCATGGGCATTTTGTTTAAACGCATTTAGTTGTCTGAAGTATTTATCTGTTTTCTATACAGGCCCTTGTGGGATTTCCTGAAGTGCCGAAGAATTTCATATACCTAATTCCCATTGAAATTTGGACCTTAGGAGTCACTGGCTTTCAATAAGACTTTCAGAAATCTTACCATGTCTTTAATGAACTTGCAAGTTTTAATGAATAGTCATGCGATTTTGGAGTCTTCTTGTCTGGAAGCAAAGCTGGGCTGTAAATCATTACACCATTAATAGCTGTTCCTTTGCCTTTCATTCCTAAGTATGGTAGTAATTATCTGTTTTGCAAAGCATAATAAAATATGTGTCTTCATATTCAGAATATTCATGTAGCGACAATTCTAAAGTTATCATAGATGATGTATAGGCAGCAGCGTGTCCATAGTTAACCAGACTTCTTAGAGAGCTCAGTTTTTAACCCCAGGGCCGTAAACTTTGGTTTGGGAAACGACAGTGGCCCACAAATCACCAGAAAAGGAGGAGAAAGATTTCTCCAGTGCTGGAAAAAGGCTACATCCTTGCTGAATTGCAGAACTTTAAGTTTGAACGTGATTTCAAATTCTTCACCAACACAACGATTTTAGATAAGCTGTAGTTAATTACTGTTGTTGAGAATTTTTCCACTCTTCTTGCTGCAGGAGACTGACCCTATGGAGACAGCAGCTGAGACCCGCTGCTCCCTTCCAGGCTGTTCCTGTGCACCAGGAGGATGGTGTATGGCGTATGCTTACTGCAAGCTCTGTGCTCACTCATCGGCACTAGCAAACACCTCTGGGTAAGGTCTTGGTACGACTGCCATTCTTGCTCTCCCTCCACTCCCTTGTCCCAAACATGTGGCCACAAGCTTCCGCGTTTTCCCCCATGGCTCGTCAAACACATAGGGATGGGTTTTTTCCAGACTGTGCCCCCACTGTTTGATGTTACCCTAAACTTTATATCCATCTTTACACTAGTTCAGATAGTATTATACCACACATTTGAAACATAGATTTTACATTTGTTCTTGCTAGAGACCTCTTTTTTTTTAGGAGTGTGAACGGTGAAATATTTATGAAACTCTTACAGCTTGAAAACTACACGTGGGATTAAAATAGAAACCAATAGAGCAAGAAAGATCACCGTAGAGATGTTTTCCAACGTTTACTGTGAACTTCCTTCGGTGCCAGGAACTGGTTGAGTTAGATTGCGTTCTCTACCAAAATTGCATGGGGTGCGACTGTTGAACTGTGCATGAAAGGGGCAGCTTACGAAATTGCAGAAAAATTATGTAGTAAGCTAGAGGCACAAGATACAAGTGGCCTTCAAGGTGGTGCAGTCCTTTCATCAAGGTTAGCTGAAAACTCCACACTTCTCTAGCACAACCAGACCATGAGCATTATAGCACATTTAAAAAAATGCAAAAACCCCACAACCTCTAAGGTAAGCAAAAACCTGCAAAGTTTCTGTTGCTATAACTGTGCCACGATAAGCGAACTCATCACAGCCTTTCAGACCAAATACAGAATATTCTCTCAGGAAGAATTTTCCTGCCAAGGGTTATAAAAGACCTTTTCTGTCGGTGCTGGGAGCTGCCCCACAAGTGCCACTCGGGAGCACAAGAGCCTGGGGTAGACGGGGGCTCTTCATACATCAGCCCATGTAAGGAGATAGGGGTTGTAGTGTAAATCTGCACTTAGTGGTGGTAAAATCTGCAAAAATATCTGATTTTTCATAGATCTAAGAACCAGCACTGAGCTGTGCAAAGCCTGGTTAAACGGCGTCCTGCTCTGGTCATGTGCTTGACTAATTAAACGCACTTTGCCTATGTGAGGCAGGGTTCAGTGGGCCTCTTCTCTGTTAATTTACTAGGTTCCTGACTTACTAATTCACTACATCTGTAAGTTTCTTCTTCAGGGAGGGGGCAGGTGTGAAGACAGGAAACTCTTTTGTTTTAGAGCTGCTGAACCATGTTTAAGGATGTGTGTTAGCTTTACGAATCCCCTAGACTCTTTTTTTCCCCCCAACATTTATTTAAGAATATTATTTTTAGCCATTTGTAAGAGACATCAGCAACACTTTCTCACAAAACCATGGCAGTCTGTGACAGGCTACCCTGTGCAGTTCCTGTTGATTTGGAAATCAGGAAAATATTGTGGGGAGGCTGGATATGCTCAGGTCAGTTTCGGAAGAAAATTTAGTCCATTTAAGATGTGGGTTTCCAATTGCGTTGGAAGGACAGGGTGGCTTCTGACAGTAGTCCTGTCAGGGCTTAAAAGGGTTAAACAATCCTGATTGAGTTTGTTTTTAGTTAGTCCTGAGAAAGTCCAAGCCTAAAACAGCAGTTCTAGCCCCTCATTTGTTTAGCAACAAATAAGAACACCTGTCTTCTTTTTCTCAACATTTAGCAAAGCTCCTTTTCTTTATATATGAAAGAATTGGTCATCTGAATCTTTCTTCATTCTTTAGTTTGTATGCACTAAACTTTTCTTTTTATCTTATATTCATCTTTCTTCCCATCACATAAGCTTCCTTCAGAAACCTGCTAGCAGATGGGAATGAAATAAATAGACTTTTAAATAGGTTTATGGTTACAAAAAGCTAGTGCTCAGACAAAGAAATCTGCCTAGTGAGACTAAAAAACCCGCCTTTAAGGAGTGGAAGAAACCCTCCTTATAAGGAGTGGAAGAAAGGACAGCTGGAATGGGGGGCATATAAGGAAGCTGCCGGAACAGCAAGAGACCTGGTGAGAAAAGCTAAAGCTCAGTTAGAATTAAATCTAGCCAAGGAGATCAAGGGAAACAGCAAAAATTTCTATAGGTACATTAATGGTAAGAAGAAGACCAGGGAAGGTGTGGGTCCCCTCAGAAAGGAAACGGGGGATCTGGTGACAAGTGATATGGAGAAGGCCGAGGTTCTCAACAACTTCTTCTCCTCAGTCTTCACTGGCAAGGGCTCCAGCCACACTCCCAGAGTCACAGAAGACAATGGCAGGGGTTGGA
>VWZL01003929.1:140890-249066 GCA_013396915.1 Stercorarius parasiticus | reverse complement strand
GGAGCCCCTACTACAAGAAAGATATGGACGTGCTGGAACGTGTCCAGAGAAGGGCCACGAGGATGATCAGAGGGCTGGAGCACCTCTTCTTTGAGGACAGACTGAGAGAGTTGGGGTTGTTCAGCCTGGAGAAAAGAAGGCTCCGAGGAGATCTTATAGTGGCCTACCAGTATCTTAAGGGGGCGTACAAGAAAGCTGGGGAGGGACTTTTTAGGATGTCGGGTAATGGTAGGACGAGAGGGAATGGATTAAAACTAGAGATGGGATGATTCAGACTGCACGTTAGGAAGAAGTTCTTCACCGTGAGGGTGGTGAGATACTGGAACAGGGTACCCAGAGAGGTGGTGGAAGCCCCATCCCTGGAAGTTCTTAAGGCCAGGCTGGATGGGGCTCTAAGCAACCTGATCTAGTGGGAGATGTCCCTGTCATGGCAGGGGGGTTGGAACTAGATGATCTTTAAGGTCCCTTCCAACCCTAAAATTCTATGATTCTATGATTCTATGAACAGTAAAACTCTGCTGCTGGTGGGATTTTCATCAGAGAACAGGTCATTTCACTTTGGCCTTTCAAAGAAACTGACTGCACAAGGATAGTCTCTCACCTGTCATTCAGCTTCTCTGAAAATGCCATTTAATCGGAGTCCTGCTCCTGGCTTGCTGCTGTCAGCTGTGAGAGGGAGTTTGCCCATCTCCCAAGAGTTCGACCTCCCAGGAGCCGGGTGAGCCCCTTTCACACACAGCCCTTCCTAATGGTAACAGATATGACGTGATGATGCCGAAAGCTATTTCTGTAATGGACCCTTGTGCAGAAGACTTTAGAAGCACAGTCCTGTTGTCCAGCAAACCCTGAGATTTACAGTTCAGCTGACACAGCTAGGAGAGTCTCTTTCTCCCACATTCAGGAACATTGTGGAACTAAGGAATGAGGAGGGACAGCAAAATCATTCCTTTCTGGGGATTTTGTTGTTTTCCCTTGGAAATGCAGAGTGCTCTGACGTATCAAAGAGGGATTGCTCTCCATCTTCACCTTGAAGGTGTTTAGGGCTGAGGGGGTCTCACTGACACTGGCTTCTCCGCAGGCATTGCAGCAGACTTTCCATGTCTTACAAAATGCAAGAAGGTTGTGATGACTCTGAAAGAAACAAAAATAGTAAGAAAAATAACATTATTAAACACAGTAGAACCCAGTTTCTTCCCAAAGGGGTTTTTATGGGATCTGAAGTTTCCAAGGGAAAGGAAGTAATAGAGCATTAAAAAAGTGGAGGACCAGTAAGTGGCTTTATGTAGGACAGACAACTTAGCTTTAGGAGCTTTGGTTATTCAAGGGAGATGGTTCCAGTCTAACCATCAATTGCTGATTCTTGTGAAGAATTCTGAAGTTTATTAGTCTTCATACCTTTTTTTTTTCCTGCAGGCAGGAAGAAAAAGATTTTTTTCCTGTATTTTCTCTTCCCCTCTGCTTCCTCTGTATTCCCTCCTTCCTTTTGCAGCAGAACCCCTCTGGCAAGCAGTGTTGAGCAGCTCCTGCCACCTTGCCCACTCCCTGCTTCCTTTCCCACCGTGAGAAGAAAATTACAGGACCTAACAAGGGCAGAGAAAACCAGTGGACACCATGTGGACAGATAGTTCATCTGAACCACTAGCTCTGCACAGCAGTCTTTGTTTTGAGTGCCAACAGATTTTGATTAAGGTACTGGGAATAGAAAGAAGAGTTTATAGGAAGGACAGTGTATCCAGGAAACCAGCATTAATTAGCCCCTGCTCAATCCAGTAAGAGTTTGAAATCTGAGTTCATTCTACATTATTTGTAATTTACCTAAAAGCTTTACAGCTGTGTAGCTACCTGAGCCTTTCTTCCATAACTGTTAGTTAAAGGTAGGAAAACTTCCACCTAAATTCCAGTAACTGTCAGGCCAAAAACTGAGATCAGAATTTTATGTCACGTAAATGGACAAAGCTCCATCCTGACTTTGCCTCCTACCACTTATCTTGATCTCATTTGTATTCCTAAAAAGGCGCATAGAAGAAGGCTAGGGGGTGGGAAAACTTTTATTCAAAGTTCTAATCCCCTGGATACACTCTGTGATGGATGTGATAAATTTGTTGACAGAAGACCCTTTCTATCAAATCTCAGAACCTAGTATAACAGCCAAGAGCTGAGAATTTCACAAGATTTGGTTCATCTGCTTTCAAGTAGTGGCTATGTGATTTAAGGCTTGTTTTTGGTTTTAGTTTTTTTCTAAAGCAACCAAAAAGATATCACCCATTCCCCCACCCCAATATGCAAATGTCTCAGTGCTAAAGTATTGCAATATCCAACTTCTGGCCTCAAAGGAGGATTCTGCAGTCTTGATATTATATGGCTAAGTTCCCAAGATAAGTAGACAAGGAGACTTAGATGCCACCAAATGAAGTGCAACACGCACAAAGAAGTGGTCCCTGGGAAGGGACAGCTTTCTGTGTAAAAAATTAATCTTTATGGTGTTTCATAGCATCATAGAATCATGGAACCATAGAATCATTTTGGTTGGAAGAGAGCTTTAAGATCATCAAGTCCAACTGTTAACCTAACACTGCCAAGTCACCACTAAACTGTGTCCCTTGTTGCTACATCTACAGGTCTTTTAAACACCTCCCAGGGATGGTGACTCAACCACTTCCCTATGCTCCCAGTTCCAATGCTTGATAACCCTTTCAGTGAAGAAGAATATAACATCCAGTCTAAACCTCCCCTGCTGCAACTTGAGGCTGTTTCCTCTTGTCCTATCGCCTGTTACTCAGGAGAAGAGAACAAGCCCCACCTCACTATACCCTCCTTTCAGGTAGTTGTAGAGAACAACAAGGTCTCCTCTCAGCCTCCTTTTCTCCAGGCTGAACAACTCCAGCTTCCTCAAACCCTCCTCATAAGACTTGTGCTCCAGACCTCTCAACAGCTTTGTTGCCCTTCTCTGGAGTCACTCCAGCTCCTCCACCACTTTCTTGTAGTGAGGGGTCCAAAATTGAACACAGTATTCAAAGAGGGGCCTCACCAGTGCCCAGTACAGGGTGACGATCACTTCCCCAGTCCTGCTGGCTGCACTATTTCTAATACAAGCCAGGATGCTACCAGCCTTCTTGGCCACTGGGCATGCTGCCAGCTCATATTTAGCCAGATGTTGACCAACACCCCGAGGTGTTCCACCAGGCAGCTCTCCAGCCACTCTTCACCAAGTCTGTAGTGTTGCATGGGGTTGTTGTGACCCAAGCGCAGGACCCAGCACTTGACCTTGTTGAACTTTATACCATTGGCCTCAACTCGTCCATCCAGCCTTTCCGGATCCCTCTGTAGAGCCTTCCTACCCTCCAGCAGATCAACACTCCCACCTAATGTGGTGTCATCTGCAAACTTACTGAGGGTGCACTTGATCCCCTTGTCCAGGTCATTAATAAAGATATTACACAGAACTGTCCCCAGTACTGAGCCCTGGGGAAGACCGCTTGTGACTGGCCATCAACTGGATTTAACTCCATTCACCGCAACTCTTTGGGTCCAACCATCCAGACAGTTTTTTACCCAGTGAAGCCTATGCCTGTCCAAGCCATGAGCAGCCAGTTTCTCCAGAAGAATGCTGTGGGAAATGGTGTCAAAGGCTTTACTAAAGTCAAGGTGGACAACATCCACAGCCTTTCCCTTGTCCACTGAGTGAGTCACCCTGTCATAGAAGGAGGTTTGCCAAGCAGGACCTGCCTTTCGTAAACCCATGCTGACTGGGCTTGCGTCTGGTTATCCTGTAGGTGCCACTTGATGGCACTCAAGATGATCTGCTCCATTACCTTCCACAGCATCGAGGTCAGACTGAAGGGCCTGTAGTTCCGCAGATCCTCCTTGCAGCCCATCTTGTAGATGGGTGTCACATTTGCTAACCTCCCATCAACTGGGACCTCTCCAGTGAGCCAGGACTGCTGATAAATGACTTAATGAGGCTTTGAGAGTACTTATGCCAGCTCCCTCACCCCCCTAGGGTAGATCCCATCTGTCCCCATGGACTTGTGTGTAAGTGGGGTAGTAGTTTGCTAACCATCTCCCCTTGGATTATGAGGGGCTTCATTCTGCTCCCCATCCCTGCCATTCTACTCAGGGGGCTGGCTACCCAGAGGAAAACTGGTCTTACTATTAAAGACTGAGGCAAAGAAGGCAGTAAGTACCTCAGTCTTTTCTTCATCCTTGGTCAGTATGTTTCCCCCACACACCCAATAAAAGATGAAGATTCTCCTTAGTCCTCCTTTTGTTGTTAGTGTATTTATAGAAACATTTTTTATTGTCTTTTATGGCAGTAGCTGTAAAAGTACTTCTACTTTCAGTACTTTACACAAGGACCCAGTAATGTTTGGGAAACTGCCACATTGAATATTCTCTGATTTTAATACTGAATAGCTACCAGGAGTCATCTTCCTTTTTTTTCAAGAAATTAAGACCCTTTATTCAACTGGACAGTGGTTAAAGCCCTTCCTCAGCACAGGGGAGTTATCAGGTCCATTTTCACCTGTCAAATGCAGGGGACTCCACTCTGAGAGAGGACATGTCCTACACAGCCTGTCACTGCTGCTACCAGGGCAGGAAACAGTTAAAAACTGTACTGGATTGGAGTAAGTGGAAGTGGGACTCTCTCTCATAATTGCCAAAGCTATGTATTTTGCGTTTTAGCCTGTTGCAGGCACTGGATAGAATTGCATAGGCATAATTTGACATGAGCAGAGGAACAATGATATAAACATGGTGTCTTTTTATTGGCCTTCTTCCTACTCATCTAAAGCATAAATAAAGAAAACAGAAAAGTCTTCTGGACGTCATCTGTCTAGGCATTTAAGCCTGTATTCAAGACATGATTTTTGCAAAATTTTTACCTGTTTATTCTGGTTCTCCCTCACCTATCTATAGATTACCATGATGCACTTTTATTTTTGCAGGGGAAGCAGGTATAAAAAAAAAAAACCACTAATTGTCCTAAATCAGTTAGTTTTCTGTCCATTTCTGTGTTGCTGGGGAAGGGTGTTCTTTACTCATAGGGCAGTCTGTTTTCCAACATGCATAAATGGTTGCCCAATGGGTGATGTGGCTCAGAAAGGAAGATTATGGTCCAAATGGGTCAAGCAAACACCTTCTGCTGACAGAATTGTAGTGAGTGAAATACTCTGTGAATGGCCTTTGGTTGGGTTCATAATTTCAGAACTGGAACTGTAAAATGAACAGAGACAAACAAGAAACAAATATCAAGTGCAGAGCAAAAAATTGGTTCTACATTTTACTTGAAACCTCCCCCAAGTGTCAATTCGTAATGAATAAGGTATTAAAAAACCTCACCATTTCAAAATTGTCAATAATACATTCATGCGGTCAGCAACACTAACGTTTTCTGCTGTGGTACCACAGCTTTTTCCCATGCTACATGCCCAACTCCTTCAATAAGAAAAATAAGTGGCACCTAAATGAGCAACTACGACTAGAAAAATCTCTGGTTGTTCCATCATAACTCTACTGAATAGAACAAAAATGAGGAAAAAACCCTCACAAACTATTCAGAGTATAACATTGTAGGCATTCTAGTGATCTATAACGGTTGTACCGTAATAGGGAACTCCTTACATTAGTATTTTTCAATAATTCTAATCCCTCATGGATATATGGGTTTGTTTTGCACTTGAAGTTATACAAGTGAACCCTCATTAGAGCTGCGTTGACCTTCAGCGACAGCCAGATGAAATCCAAAGGACCATACTTACAAAACAGACTGCGAGATCACAACCTATCCCATAATTTGTGAATTACTAGCTGTTCTTAAGCAGTTGTTTAGCAAAGGACAATGTATGCCTTTGCAGTTGAACAATTGCGTGCTAGCAGACTGAGAAAAGCTAAAAGGCACCGACTGTTTTATCCTCTTCTAAAACAAAGCCAGTATTCAGTTAACAGTTATTGATATGCCAAAAAGAGAACAAAACCAAGACAATAGAAAAATCCACTCCAAATTATAACTGAAAAGAAAGGCAAAAAAAAGGATGGCCGTTTAATCACGGCAGTGATTTTCAGAAGCAGTGAAGAGCAGCAACGTCTGCCAGATTTTCACAAACCAGCTAAGCCTGTTGGGCATGCAGTGGGGGCTAATACGCTTTGAAAACCTGGCCAGCAGTTTCATTATGGAAACTGCCCAGTTATAAGCACGTTCATAAATGTGGTCCTTATTTAACAAAGTTCAGATTGCTGTTGATAATCAAGTTCCACTTTGGGCTGCCAAGAACTTAAAACTCTTGTTACAGGACCTTTTTGCCGTAATGGTAAAGTATCAGAATGGGCCAAATTAGACCCCACCAGCAAAACCACAATTATTTCATCTCATAGCTGCTTTGCTTTTTTTCTGAAGCATTTATCAGGTTAGTCCAAGGGCAAGATGGGTCATTTTTCCCGAAGGAGTACTCCCTTCTGCTTCTCTCTTTGGGGCTCAACGGCTTTTCTCTGCAGGTCTTCACACCAGGTAGCTTGACAGCCCCCCGCTCATTCTTTTGTGGGGTTGACATGCATCTGCATTTTGTTCTTGTAATATGCATACATCATGATGGAGAAAAACTTGGCCATCAAGGGCCTCCAAGAATAATAAAAAAAAGCAAGAACAAAAGTATAATGAATGCCTTTAAATTTCTGAAGGCTTTGGCTAGAATGTCTGCTACATCGTGATGTGGTCGTGTTTCCTCTCTTCTTTTGGTACCTGAGTATTGCCCTACCTTTGCTTAAACAGGTAAAAGTAATAACCACATTCAAAAGGCTACTCATAACCCCTTTACTTCAACAAGTGGTCACCAATAAGCTACGAATCCTTTGATATTTCCTTCAAAAGCATTTTATGTGCCTTCAGTCCTGAAAAATCACACTTTTTTACTCGAAGTCCTTTAGAGTCAATGGGTAGATTTCAACAAGGCCAAGTGCCAGGTCCTGCACTTGGGCCACAACAACGCTATGCATCGCTACAGGCTGAAAAGGACCTGGGGATTCTGATTGACAAGCGGCTGAATATGAGCCAGCAGTATGCCCAGGTGGCCAAGAAAGCCAATGGCATCCTGGCTCGTGTTAGAAATAGTGTGACCAGCAGAAGTAGGGAGGTGATTGTTCCCGTGTACTCAGCACTGGTGAGGCCACACCTTGAGTATTGTATCCAGTTTTGGGCACCTCAATACGAGAGAGATATCGAGGTGCTGGAGCGAGTGCAGAGGAGGGCAACAAAGCTGGGGAAGGGCCTGCAGAATAAATCTTATGAGGAGCAATTGAAGGAGCTGGGACTGTTTAGTTTGAGGAAGAGGAGGCTGAGGCAAGACCTCATCACTCTCTACAACTACTTGAAAGGACATTGTAGAGAGGTTGGTGCTGGTCTCTTCTCACAGGTAACTAGTGATAGAGCAAGAGGGAATGGCTTCAAGCCGCAACAGGGTAGGTTTAGACTGGACATTAGGAAAAAATTCTTCACAGAAAGAGTGGTCAGACACTGAAATAGGCTGCCCAGGGAGGGGGTGGAGTCACCATCCCTGAATGTGTTTAAGAGTTGTTTAGATGTGGTGTTAGGGGATATGGTGTAGGGGAGAACTTTGTAGAGTGGGGTTGATGGTTGGACTCAATGATCTCATGGGTCTTTTCCAACATGAATGACTCTATGATTCTATGATACATCAGAAGCAATTACTTCTTCCCTGTAAAGGATAATGACGCTGTTCTATTGGAATTCATTAAAATACTGAGAAATTATTTAATGAAAACTTGAATTTAAAATAATCAGATTTTGTTCTAAAAATTTATGAGAAATTCCAAGTAACATTAGATCACTATACTTTGCACTTCTGCCATTGGTTGGATATTAAAAACTGCTTACAGGGCATAAGGATCATGCATTAGCTATTAGCATAAGAGAAGTTAAACAACAAGAACGCAGCCATGACCAGAGGAATAAAGCAAAACCCTAAAATGCTAACAGAAAAAGTAAAAAGTTGGCTTCCAGTAGAAGAATGAGGAGATTTTTATTATGTGGATTTACCACATGCATTTCCACATCTGGCCTCTTAAAGGACTGTGAGTTCCCTGGTCATTATTTTAATCATTAACACACAAAAAAAAGCATTAAATCTGAATGTGTTAGCCTCAAAGGAAAGTGATAAGTGAAAGCTAAATTTGAAGAAAAGTCAGATCTTCTACTTCTTTGAGTGAATCTATGTTTTAGATAAAGTAAAATATTCAATCCTTTGTCCATGAAACTGTCCACAAACAAATAACATTGGCATCAACTGTAATTCTTCTGAATTACTGGCTGAAAGACCAGTGTCAGCAAAAGAAGAGAAATTTGTAAGCTAAGCCTGCAGCATTATTTAGTCACTATTAGGAATTCAAACCCATGCAGTGGCTTGCTGCCTGGTCTGCTTGTGGCATAAGTGGTGTCACTTTAGCAACACAGCTTCTTGAAAACAAAACAAAACAAAACAAAAACCCCAGTGTTTTCAATCAAAACTTACATTTTGACATTTTAAATATAATTGACAACACTCTAGAGATACACTTCTTGTGAAGTGTGCTCTGGGAATGTTTGTGCTGGGGCAGGGACAAATCTTTAACAAAGATTTTCATGACTGACACCAAAAAGTTTTTTGGAATCAGCTTTTCTTCCTTTTGCCTTTTTTCTTACCAAATCTCATGATACTAACACAGTTTCCACAGAACTTTGTTTGTGCCAGGTAATACGTGGAGAATAGTTTCTAGCAATGAAAAGTAATGTAACTAACAATGTCAGTAAGCTTAGGGTGGACCCCCCTTTTTACATTAAATTCTCTTCTTAAAATGTCCTTCAGGAGACAAAAAAACCCCATGTTATTTTAACAGTCATCTATTATTATTTAAAAGTAGTAAAAGTTTTATCTAACCAAAATTCCACTTATTTGAATGTTTTTTGTTGCTCAAAAAGAGTGTTTGTCCAACAAATACCAAAAGCACACAAAAGAAAAACCCAGAATACACAACCCCAATAATAATAAATCATCAAAGTCCTTTTTTCAAAGAGAACAATTTAAGTAACTGATTTTCAATCAGATTCTTTATTGCTTTGTGGGTAGCTTTGCAGAATTCTTTGTTAATCATTTTATTTCATTATCTGTTCCACATATATTTCCATGAAGATTTCTTAACATGACGAAAATCCTATTTCTTGATCTACAATCAAATCTTACTACGGCCAGCTTCTAGGTCTTCATAACTGAAAATATTACATCTCTTTCCAAGTTGACTTTAATACAAGGAGGGCTACTAAACTAACCCAATTAAGTGAGCAGATCTGCAAGTTGAGATGATTGTTGCTGCTGTCTACGAGAGCTGGGATCAGGAATGATGGATTGCAGGCCAGAGCGCTGATAATCCATCTAAAAGGAAGCAGGATCCCATCCTGGATTAGCTTGAATTGGCCTACCTAAAGGTTTTGTGATGCAAATTGGAGGCAGTGGGCATAGTAACAACATGCAGAATATATTACATTCTTCTGACTAGTAGTGACTGGAAGGCTCTCGACTGTGATGTTCCAGCCTCATTAATAAGCCCTGTGTTGTACATCTGTGTCTGATACGAAGCTGCCATGCCTTGTCACCAATTACAGGCTCTGCAAAGACCCATCTCATTATAGTACTTATATTGCTTGTTCCTGAAGGTGATACTTGGTGTGGCACCTCCTCATCTTGCCAATAGGAAAATCACCCTTGAAGTGAAGAGATGCCAGTCACAAGGCACAAAGAAGCAGCAAAAAAGATTTTATGAAATGCTGCCTGGAATATTAATCGTACCGCTGCAGACGGTGTAAAACCATATAAAATGAAACAAGGGAAGAGAGGTTTCTAAGCTGCCTAACCAAACTGGTGAGCTCCTCGAGACATCCAGGGCTGGGCAAAGGTCCTGATGGTGGGGCACCAGTCGGAACAGGAATGTGGCTGTTTACTTTGGCGTGGTTTGATGGTTAGAGAAAATGCCCCAAATGCCATCCCCCCAACCCCTCCTGCATCTACCAGAACTTGCAAAAAAAATGTAGCCTCTCTCCTGCAGACGTGGCGCTTCCATGTCCTCGATTGTGTCCCTAATTGCAAAGCTGATGTCAGTCAGAAACATCCAGGGATACACTCCAAAGGCTGCAGTGACTTGTGACAATCCACAGAATATGATCTGCTTTCTCATTACTTTAATACCTCCCATGTACTAATTTGATCTCCCAGGTGACACAAGCAAGCCAAAAAATTTGACATGTTGGGTGAATATACAGGGCCTGAATTTATTCTTCTGTAATACTCCATGTTTTATAAGGTTTATACCTTTTTACTGTTGTTGCTGGCTTTTCTCTGTTTACCAACAGGTTTAATCTGATAGCCCTGAGCTGTGGGTATGACTTCCACTGGTTGCATAGTGTCTGTCAGCAGGCATGAAGTCCACACACATGAATGGCACTTAAGGACAGGCCAAAATTTGCAGATTACATGGAAAATATTGTTAAAAATCCCCACTATTTTCTCCTTTATGTAAAATCTGATAAAAACACAATGATGGTTAACATGATAGAGAGAGAAGTTTAATCGGCTTTCTTTTAAAGTTAGTATGGTAAAATATTTAAGCTTTTAAGAAAAGAGAAATCTGTGGGTTTTTTTGGCTACACTCTGTCCTGATGGCTGTTGAATTTTGAGCTCAAGTGAGGGGAAGAATTTTTCTCTGTGTAGCATTCTTCTACCCCTTTGAAAGCAGCAGTATTGAGTCTTAAGCAAAGTATACCTCCAAATGTTATTTAAATAACAAGAGGAAAGAAAAAGAAGAAGCTATCAATGTCAATTCGAACAAAAAACCAAACACATGCTAAAGTCCTTGATTATTTTTCTCAATTCAGTACCTGTACACGCATTTATGGGAAATGCAAGAGAAAACAATAAAGTGCCTCCCTAAACAAAAAAACCAAAAATAATACCATTAAGCCGCAGAAAACTAAAACACCTAATAGCAACATAAATCTGTCTGTCTAGCTGGCAGTTTCCAAACCACAGTGTTGTGAAACAGGAAATACAAGTTCATCCTCTGGAAAAAATTGCAGACTGCATTATCTCAAAAAACTTGTATCAAAGGTGCCTTTCAACATGATGTCTAAGCAGTTTTGTATCTAAAGTCTGTTATCTCTTGAATTCAAAATTATGTATCAGAATGTTTGCAAACAAGCCAAAACTTTACTTGCAATTTACAGGGTAAGGAAAAAAAAAAACAGGAAAAAAAAAAAAGAAAGCATTACTTCACAGTATAATACTGCGCAACAATACAGAATAAGCAGTCATCATTGTCCATAGTTAGCAAAGTCGAAACTGCAGCACAGAAAGTTTCTTCAAACTTTCCAGCTATTTAAGTATTAAGTATGGTATTTTTACAAAAGTTATTTCAACTCCAGATTGCTAGCAGACCTTTACAATTGCTATTCTGCAAAATAAGTTTTTACGTAACTGGCAGATCAAGTGAGGGAGCATATTATACATATACGGCTATGACATTTTAATGCAGTTCCAAAGAAATACAGCAAGAGTACCGAGCTCTCTTTTTTTTTCCCAACCAGATGCTCTTCTGCTTCTCACACTGATAAGGAGAGAACAGCAGCAGGAAATTAGAATATGAGACTTCCTCGAGATGTGAAGAGGAGAAGAGCTTGGACATTGAAACAAAGCAAAGGGCTGGGAGGGCTGATAAATACATACTGCATTGTAAAATATGTACCTGAGCGGTGCTGAATGACACATTTATCTCACAGCCCTGTTTGATCCAGGGTACCAGAACATCCAGAAGTCAATTTAAACCTCTCCATGCACTAAATTCACATGCATAATATGCAGTATTCATCTACAGAAGTGATTTTTGTGTCTTTTAACCTACCTGTAGTAGGCTGGCTGCATGAATACGTGGCAGTTGGCTTAATCAATACGCCAAAGACCACAGACAAAAATTAAGTGATAGAGAAAATATTAAACACCAGGAAGGTGATGAGATAAATCACTATTCAATGTATCTTTTCCACTTTATAATACCAGAAAATCAACCATGGGCTTATTGTTTTGAATCAGAAGTGAGAACCATCCAACCATGGAGGGCCAACCTAACTCTTGCAATGAAAAGATCTGCAAAGTTGGGTGGACTATTGCTATTTTATGAATACCTCTGTGATTTCAAAATCTTTTGTGTCTAAAAATATGGTAAGCACAAAGCAAATTTTTTCTCGAAGACAGAAGTGGTGCAGAAGCAGCACAGCTGAAGCATCCTGCTTTAAATCTAAAGGTATGAGCCCTGGCTGTATGCTAAACATGGAAGAACAGCTGCTTGACCGAGATAGAAAGTTTAAGGTAGATGAACCCTGAGTTAACGTGCTGCTCCTCAGTAGTAAAGCCCTGGATTTGGCCACTCCCAGATGAGCAGCCACACAGGACAGGGCTGTTCCCTTGAGGATGTCAAACAGGCAGAGAAGAGATGACAGTGGGAGGACCTGAGATGCTGCTCCTGGAGTTACTGATGACATGGAAGAAAGAGTGGTGGCAACACAGAGGCTCCTCCACAAGTGGTGGCAGAAGAAACCAGATCAACATTTTATGTCACCTGTAGTGTCACAACCATTTCATGGCTACATGGAGGTTTACTCACCTATGCGACTTCCTCCTTCATCCATGATCACCGCCAGCATTGATCAGGTCATTTGGCCTGGGCTGTGAGTGAGAGGAAAATGTCATCTACATCATTCTCCTGTATGCTGTTCATTTCAGAAACTATCCCTTAATTACACCAGTCTAATTGGCCACCAAGATTTCTAAGAGAACTTTCAAAATTACTTATTTTTTAAAAGTACTTCTTTTATTTTAATTTTCTTTTATTTCATTATGTCTTTCATTGTTCCAGTCCACATTAAACATTTTTAACAAAATCAGTTTGAAATGAAAAATCAATGATCAGTTGTGGGACTGACAAACCAGTACAGTTTATTATCACAACTCTTTGAGTGTTCTTTCATCCTAAATGTCAATGAAATTAACACTTTTAAGAAGGTTTCAACACAGCGGAAGCAACATCCTTCACCAAGAAAATCATCAAGAAAATAATTACTGGAAAAAACTATGACCAGTTGTACTCTGACCCATGGGCATCATTAGGTGTTGCTCAGGAAGACTCAGTGACCACAGCCTGACAGATAGCTCTCTTAACATCTTCAAAGTGTAATTTAAAGACTCAAGCCTGCATTAAATTGTTCAAAAAGCTGGATTTGAAGCTAAACAAAGAATCAATGGATTCTTCAAATCTTCTGTTATCCTTCCCATGCATCTCAACTACATGCACTACAGCTAAGGATTTGGTCTAGACCAAATATGAGCAAACATTTGTTGTTAACATGATTAACATCAAAAGACATAGAAAGCCAGTTTTTTAACTCTTCCATTATTCATTGGCTAGGCTACTGAAACATCTGATATAGCTAATTCTTAGCAAATAATGGGTGGTCTTGCCAAAAATAACACAGCAATTAATTTAGGACAGAGCACAATACTCCCATGCTGTCTTCAGTGATACAAAAGTGTGATCAGATCCGGTTCAGAGTTGGTTTTTTTCCAAAAAAAAAAAAAAATCTCTTAATTTCAGGTTTATTGAATATTACTAGATCAAAACCTTTTCCAAGAATAGGAGAAACAAAAGGAGAAACAAAGAAACCTCCAAGCCACCTGGTAATAACATGAGTGACTCATTTCTTGTTCATCTTGTGTGGGCAGCAGATTACTAATATTTGGTGTCTTTGGTCTCTGAGAGTTGCAGTCCTTCCCCTCCCGTTCACCAGTCTTCGGGAAGGTGGCCGAGGTGGTCATGCACTGCTGCAGTGCATCACCTCTGAGGCACAGTCTGTACTTGTTTTGCTTTTTTGCCCCAGCCACAGATAGACAGGTTCCTAAATGTGGTCTTTCTTGGAACACATTGCTTTTTATCTGCCATCATGACAGGTGCAGGGATAAAATAGCATCATACTAGTATTTATGGTATTCTCTGCCTTTTATTGCTGCTTAGAGTTTTTCTGCACCAGGGAAGTGACTTTTTCATGATAGAGTGCAGTGGTCATGGTCACCTTAACACCCTAAAGAACTTAACAATGGGGACAAAAACCCCATGACCCAAAAAAGTATCAGGTGCGTAAAAATTTAAAACAATCCCAGTACAAATCACATGGAAGTTCTGTGTCCAACAAAGATGTAAGCATGTGTTTCACCCCGTAAGATCAGTTTCACTGACTTCAATGGGAGTTGTCCCACCTTCACTTTTTGGGCAAAGGTTTAAGGCTCCAATCAAGGCTCATGCATGTAAAGCAGGGCATTGTCTACACAACACAAGGAAATATCCCTTTGTTATAAACACTTCCAGACACTGACCACAATCTTGATTTTCTTATGTAAAACATGCTTTTCATTAGTCTAGAAATAATACAAATTAATCAGCAGTACTGTGATATAGATGTCTTTCGTTGCAGTGGTGTCATTCCGGTAACTATCACTGCTTATCATCATCGATTACTTGAACATATTCCCAGAAGAACTTTACTTTGTATGAGTTACTCCAAATACGGGCATATCCACAGAACATCAGGTAGTTCTGAACAATGCTGCTTGTCAAATTGGGGAACACTGTGATGAGACGAAAAGGCATAACAGGAAACTGAGCAACAGAAAGATTAACGAGGCACTCTGGCGTGCCCTTCCATTTAAGGCCAGTATTTTCAGAGCACTCCAGAGAAGGATGAAGCATTGAGGACAGGGAAATAAAATGACGGAAAAGTTCTTTCCACTAGTGTCTCTCATACAGAGGCTCTGAAAGAATGAAATACACTTTAGAGAATGTAATAGCAATTTAGGTAGGTTATTGTTAAGGCTCTTACAGCATTTCCAATATTGTTAGGTTTATAATTTCAAGTGAAACATACCCTCTGGGCTTGACTGGCAAACTACAATACCTCAGCTTTGGAAGCTGCCCTCCTCTGAAAGCTTAAACGAAATGAGTAGAGAAGGTTTTACATCATAAACAAACTCAGGTTTTGTTTTCAAACTGCTTTATTGAGATTTTTTTCTACAGTTGTATTAATTTTTGTTTATGTTCACAAATGGAAAGGCTTTGGCATCCTAGAAATCCTAAATTAATAGCAAGAAATTCCAAGTGACATCATGGCCAAATAAATAAGATAAATTTCATTGCCTGATACGATGAAAGACAAAGAGAACTCAGGAGATTAAAGGAAACACATTCTTGCTGGTAAGGAATCACCAGGAACGATCTTATTTTGGCACACGAGTTAGAAACTCTTTCAAGGCATATCACTGATAAAATTGATGCTGCAATATTTTCAGAGAGAGGTCCAAGGTACCACAATTATCCCTTAAATTTCCTCGGGAGGGAACAGATGTAGTACATCACAACTTTAAAAATACCAGGGTGAGATCTACGTGCTGCTAAAATGAATGTAAAATTCCTGTTGGCTACATGTAAGCTGTGGCGCTTTATGGAGTATTTTCCAAATCCTTGACCTGAGTGTCCCGCCAGGCTGAACCTACAGCCAAGTTAGGATGGCTCCACCTCTCCTTTCCACTTCCCACGTACTTATTTCCAGTTGAAGCAAACTAAAACACATGGGCAGAAAGGCATGACAGTGCTCTATATCAGGACGGCGTTACACAGAGCACTCACAATTTGTGCACAGAGGTCATGCCAATGAAACTTTTTGAATGGTTAAAGTTTGCTCCTTTTGAGAGAGAATTTTGACAAACCTGCCTTTTACGCACACTTACTTGCAATGGTATTCAGACCAACTTCCACCTGACTGCATATAAAGACCACTATAATACCTGAAAGGTTTCATCAAGTTGCGTAACTCTGCAGCAGCGTTCTCCTCCTACAGTGGAGAAGAAGGTACTATCTACTGAACCGCCTCCACCAGTTGGTATCAGCTCCTTGTAGTCTCGTCCACAGTGTTGTCATATAAGTAGAAAAACTTGGAAAATCTCACAACAGTGTTGCAGGAAAATGCTGATTTGGAGAAACTGAAGTAGTTTGTTGAACATGAGGTGGCAAGGTTCATCAAGTTCATTGCGGTCATCAAGTCCCATCCCCTGCTGCCATATTAGAGTCCCATTAAATGATTGGAGCTCTGCAATTTACGAGGAGGTTTTTTGACCGCTTTGGGTGTAATTGGAAGTCTCGTTCAGATTTTCACTGCTCTGATAGTTCGACACCATCTGCCACCAAAATTAATTAACAATATATTTACACCTATTTACATAAGTACCAAAATTTTCTTTTGGTTTTAGTAAATCTACTCTGACTCCTCACCTTTCTCCACTCATATCTATGGAGACTAGTCACAGCTTCGTCCCAGATTCCCTACCAATGCATTGCCCTCACTCCTTGGCGATGCGTTTAATTGAGTTGTGTAATTCTAAGAGTTAATACATTCTGGACTCCTTTCAACCCACCAAACCCTCGATCTTGAAGACTGATGACTTTTATGCACTTCCTAAGAGCGTGCCCGAAAGCGAGCTCTGAATTTCTGGCTCCTGAATCCCGAGGACATTCACCAAGTTTCCAGTGCCTCCCAGATCCCAGGTTCTTCAGTGCCTTGCCAGGTCAGCCTGTGGGAAACCACAGAGCCTAGTGAGCCTAAGAAACATATTTCCTTTCAAAAACACCAAATGGTTTCTACTGTTCCCTATTTTTAAAGGGAATACTGTGGAATTTCAATTTGGAAAAAAAAAAGTTTTTAGGTTTTGCTTTAATTTGAGGTGAAGCTTTTTTTTAAAAAAAAAATCATGGATTTTTCTGACATTGCCTCAAACATAAAAATGTATGCTTACAGATCTTTAGTTTAAACTAAATGGTTTGCTAGACATAAAGACCTAATCTAAATGAAGTATTCTGACATGATTAATGGACTATATTTTCTGTGTAGGGAAATGACTAAATATGTAACTTGCACTGCAGAGAAGTAGGGAAGTAGTATTTTTCTCTCGTCATGTAGACAGGGATATTTCCAATCATTTAAAATTCCTTAAAGGCCTCTTCTCTCCAATTCCTCTTCTGTATGTCTTGAGCAAAATCTTTTTTTTTTTTTTGGCAATTTCTAAAGATAATGCTAGAAATCAAAGCAGTCTGATATGTATTGGAAAATATACCTATACATTAAGTTAAGGGGGTGCAAGGTTTGGACAATTGTGGATAACTTATTCCATGGCTCTTTATGAGGTAACTCTTATTTGTCTATGATTTCTTATAAGCAATCAAAAATTAAGTTATAGTGTTCGTTTGCAATCGTGTCTGGTTACAGAAACAAAGTTTTTAGGCTGCACAGATGCTGAATGTGATTCATAGGGAAAAGGAATCCAGAGGGTATGTGATATCTAGTGCTTTAATGAGAGCATGTGGGCTTCCTGCAAAGCGGGAAGTCTCCTGGGGACCGCTTCTTTGGGAGGTCGTTGCTGCCGAATGGTTGTTAGACTGAGATGGAGCCTTGCATGGAGGGGAAGGAGGACTGGTTCTACCCTTGCCTCTGAGGAGGAAAACCAGTGAAGAGTATAGGAAATGAACAACCAGACTTGTCTCTTCCTGTCCCGTTAGAGGAACAGAATAATTACTTTTTAATTCCACAAGGACCAGGGGTCTTCTCAGAACCCTGTGATTCACAAGGATGGATAAATCAAGTTATACAAAAATAGGCTCCACATTGCAAAGAAAACTGTAATGTTTAATACTGAGCATGGAAAACCCAGCTTGTAACACCATCATCTCCTGGAGAAATCAGTTCAACGCATTTGTACTAGACATTTCAAGCTGTTCAGCCTGAAGCAGTGAGACACCCAATGGCCTGTTGGGCATGCCTTTCAATGGCTCCAAAAGCAGCAAAAAGCCAGCCAAGAGATGTTAGTCGGGCCCTGAAGAAGGCAGAAATGTACTTTAAGCACTTAGACATGTGAGCCTTTCAGTAAACGTCCAATTACGCAGCAGGGAGGTTTGCTTACGGCTTGCACCTTCCGATCCTCCCTCATCCCTCATCAGGGCTGGCACCCACAGGAGCTTTCCCTTGCTGAGTTTCGCCTACTTTATGTGATGCATCAACAGCAAAGACATCCAAGAGCACCTGCTCGCATAAGTGGTTCTTCAAGAGCTAAATGATAAGTCTTCCGTGTGGCTGACCCGTTTGTTTGTCTGAGGCTTTCCTGTCAAGAAGCCATTGGTGTAAAATGCATCCAGCGTCGGTACCCAGGGCTATCCCTTGGTGACTTTGCACCTTGATGTACTCTAAGGGGGTTCTGGGTGACTCTGGAGCTGTTCCTTATGAATATCTCACCAACTTAGTGGGAATGGCTTTCTCTGCCTTGCCGTCACTGAGAATGATAGAGAGACTTCTTCCACCAAGTGGTAAACTTCAAACAAATCATTTGTATGCATGGCTTCTAGATTAACAAAACAGTGAGAGAAAAACTGGCTTTCAGCTCTCCCTCAACAGCAGCATTAGGAGAGGAAGAAGGAGCACAGAGACTACTTCTGCAGGGATTCAAACTCTCGGCACAATCCTGACCTACCACTGACACAGGTTAGATCCCCTCACTGCAGGAAAAATCTCTCAAATGCCCGGGGGGGTGGGGGTGGATTAACTAACAAATCCTGAAACACAATTTTTTCAAGGAAAGAAGTGCAAAAATCATGATGTTTCCATCTGTCCCTCTCTCTCCATAGGCTGATCCGAAATGAAAAACACCACGTTGTGCTTATCAGCAGGGGTTTGTGCGCACTCCAGGTGGGGCTGTCCTCTTTCAGCATGCTTCTGCCTAAGCTGGGCACAGTGTCAGGCAAACACACTTTCTCTCCAGCACCCTTCTAATGACACAAAGGGAAGCAAGAGCATGCTTGTATGTCCTTACATGTAGTCACCTGTGTGTACACATGTGCACATCTACAAGCACACACCTCTCAGTCCAAACAGATCCGAAAAGGGTACACGAAAGACAAGAGATGATGATTGAATGGCAAACACGTTTATAAACCAGAAGCCATATTTCACAAGAAAACAGTGAGGCTGATGCTGCTGCTGTCTTGACATTTGAAAATGCTTCCCCCCCTCCACCATTTCAAACTACTGTTGGTAGGTTTATACCACCTGTCATTGCTTCCCGAGATATCTCTACTGCTACATAATTTAATCATTCCAGCTGATGTGTCAAGCAGTTAAATGTATTATTATTTAAAAGTGGATAGCAGTTTACTTTGAAATAGAAGAGTTAGGTTTAAGGTTTTTAACTATTAAGCATGGAGAAAAAATGAAAATGGTCGTTCCATTTTAAATAGTCATATTTCCTTATCTGCTGGGTTAGGTCTATTCAGAAGGATGTCCAAGTATCCACCAACTCATTAGCAATGCACGCTGACATACAGCTGAAAGCTGTGAAATGTACAATCTTGAATAAAGGTAAACAGAGAAATATGTAACTCCACCTCTCTGTTAAAGACCTACCTGAAGCCTAAATGGTGACTTCATATGTAACTGGCAGAGTGCAAAACACCCGCACAAGACTTTTCAATTAATTGATCAAGTGCAGTAGTGCAACGAACACCGTTTTACGAGTGGGCTAAGGCAAATATTAGTGCTATGAAAGGTTTTCAGACTTGTTCTATGAAACTGCTCCATGAGGTTCTTTAAGAAAGTGACTCTAGGGGTTTCATTTAAAAGTGGTGCATAGTGATTTAGTGATTTGTACTAATGGGAGTCGCGTGGCTAAATGACTACGCACTGCTCTGAAAATGCAACCTTACAGCCTTGCTTGGCTGATCTCCTCCAAGGTTGTGTCCGCCCTACTCCAGCTTTTTCCAATACCGTGTAGAAGATTAAAAACTATTCTAAGCTGCAGTGGGATTCCTGTTGTGCTATGAAATCACATCAGCCTAGGCACTGATGCTAGTATTTAATTCTTTAAAAAAAAAAAAAATAAATCCCTGCAGGACATGATAGGAAGATCCACACCTTGAGCAGGTCTGTGAATTTCTTAGGTAGTGGAATTGTTCTCCTTTTCTGAGACCGGAATCCATTCCTGTCAAAAAAAATGGGAAATAGTGAAGGGGCCAGGTGTTTGTGTCAGGCCAAAAGTTTGCTTTATTCGGGTGACGTTTCGCCTGTGCAGAACAAAGTAAATCCTGCATCCATTTCTGTTACACTGATGCAGTGGAAGAACTCATTTCGTCTTCCAGTAGAAGAAGGATACTTTCCCAGGAGGAAGCCAAGAGGAAATGTTCATTCCAGTCTCAGAGGGGCTTATACATGGAAGTTGTAGTGTTATAGTAGTGTAGGCTATGAGAGTCCTGCATTGGGACGCATACAGCTCCCTGAGGAACCCAAAGGTCCTTCCCGTTTCAGATTACAAGCTGAAGTTTAGTTGGGCTGCAGATGGTTTTTGCCCCCCTTCTCAAATCCCCCAGCCTGGGGAAGCACATCCACACAGCTTCACACAAAGGGGTTGCAGCTGTGTACCTCTCTCCCTACCCCTTCTTTAGGTTGGGACTCCATCTGCCCTGATTTATGCTGCTTTGGAAACAGCTTAAGGTACACTAACAAAAGCCGCCCTTGTTTCAAGAAAGAGAACAGGCTTCATACAAAAGTACATGCAGTTTAAGAACATAATTTTAGTCACTCTAACATTATTTGTTATACAGGGAAGTCGCAAGTGCATTCTGTTGTTTAAATGTGCCTTTGCACCCTGCATTGGCAGCTTGCCACTGTCGATTGTAGCCTCGAAAGGTCTCTCCTTCGCCTTCCTTCTCACATGCTCTGTCTGATTTTCTGAAGATGGAGGTACCATGATTTAAATTTCTATTTGACCCTAACCCTTACATCTATAGCCTTTTATCACCCCAAAAAGCATGGATATTAATGCACCGTTGTCAAAATGTTGCAATTTTCCCATTCCTGATATAAATTGCTTCAATTTTGGATCTGGCAAGCTGCAAGAAGAGGGCACATGCTGGATTCATCCCAGAGCAAATCTCAAGGATCCAAGTCTGTTATTATTACCCTTCACCTGGGACACCCTTCAGTGTTGAACCAGAGTAAACCTTCCATTTAGCTTTGCAGTCTTTGGTATTCGGCACCAAATTTGTCTTTGGTAAGCCGTAACCACCCCAAGGGCCAGGTCTATGTGAGACATTAAGAGCATATCTGTGTGCAGCTCAATGAGCATAACAGCTCTCTAGAAACTTCTTCTGCTTCTGGCAGAGAGGCTGCACTGCTGGAAATAACCCATGTCCACCCAGTCACCCACAGCAAAAAGAATCAGGCACCAAAAGCAGAGAGGCAGATGAAGAGCTGCAGAAGAAATTGCTTTGACAACAAAAAACAAAGTGGCTGTGTGATGCAGCATCCACTGAAGTTCAGAAATAGCAGTATCGACAGATGTCTGATAAGGCAGAATCACTCTTCGCTCTGAAAAGAAGTCATGTATCCTGATCTACATCCAAATTATGGTTTGTGTATAGAGCAATTGTGGGGCATGATTTTTAATAATTACTGACCTCCATCAAAATACAAAAATATGATTATGCTCTGTGCATGCTGGACACTGAAATCAGGTGGAGGGAGGCAGTTACAGGACCCACATATAGGTTTAAATTTGCAACCAATGAGTGTGACATACCAAACTGCATGAAAAAAGCAGCCATCACTCTTTCTTTTCCACAGTCTAGTTGCTTATCCTGGCTTGGAGAAAACTGTGATAAAGCATGACTTTGGTCCCCTAGATAATGATGTCCCCACAAAAGAACAAAAGAGAATCCCTGAGGAAACAAAAATGAAATGATAGCATCCAGACTAGATCTTTTTCCTGCTGGTAGTTATGTGTGTAGCCTGTCTGTAGATGACACCTATGCACTCACACCTTGACCCCATATTCTGGTTTCTATTAAAGAAAATCTTCATCTGCATCACTGCTAGTGTGGCAGCACACCCATTAGGTGCTCAGGACCCAGGTTATGAAGGAACCAGAAATTTGGGGAGACCCGAACTGCACCTCTGAGGGTAGCCGCGGGACCAGGCTGGGCTGTCAGAGCTTCTCAGCTTTCCAAGAGCTGGGTGAAACTGTGTGCTGACTTCATGGGCAAGGCTGGGTAGAAAGTTCCCTTTCATTACCCTTCCAGAGAAGTGGTTATCTTTAACCTTAGTCATTTTAGTGATCCACTTCACAGTGTGGAGACATAAATAGTTACATTGGCAGAGCTGAGCATGTAGGCAGGAACAGGGAGCGAGGCTATTGCTGTGCCTTCTCTGCTGCTGCCAGCAACATGGGCTACACCAGGCTATCGCAGCTCTGCTACTGCCTTGCCATCAACTCCTTGCTTGTCTGCCTCCTTAAATGCAGATATACAATAAAGATATTAGAAGGACATCCCATCAGATTTCACTTATGGTATATAAAAAGTAAACCAGCAAAAATGGAAGGTTACTGCATTAGGATTGCATGTGTTCACAAGTACGTACATCAAGAGCTACTCCATCACAGCCGAGAAAGAGACACTTCATCCCTGTGTGGGTTCCAGGAGCAGGAATGGAGTAAAGAGAAAGTTAAAAAAAAGCGAGAATGTACAATTTCCCCATGGTAATAAACGTATCAACATGCTATTGACACCCAGTTGTTTTGGCCCAGTATTAAAATAAAAGCATTTGCTTTTGATATCGAAAAAAGAAAAAGCAATAGTTAGAGGAATTCATACTAACCCTACAATGGGGCAAAGAATAAACCTATTGCAACCGTGGCTCTTGCACGGCTGGGATGGTGAAACAAAGGTTAGTGTCCTGGTGGCCATCTGGAGGAAAGTGTGTGACCTTCTGCACACGAACAACCTGCTGTTCCCCGAAAGGATGCTGATGATCCGCTACTGAGCACCCAGAGGTCTTCCAACTCGGTCAGGTGCTGAGGAATGGGAGCCTATGGTGCTCAGCAGGAGCTAACCCCAAAGGGGACCCCGCTGGCCTGGAACATGGGGATAAATGTTGATTGACTAAGGCATGGTTCATAAGACTTTTGTCTTCACTCTTCATTGTGGGATGGTTGGTTTTGTTATAAAACTAATTAGCATACATGTGGAAGTACTTTGTGGAAGCAGCTTAATCCTAAACAAATGTGAAAATAAGCCTGTATTGTTTCTAAGGACTGATTTGCATTAATTATCTTCTACTTTAAAAAAGCTCACAGACTTTTTTTTTTTTTTTAATCATTGTTTCTTTGTGGAAAAATTAAGAACAGAACATGTCTGTAAAACACTGTACATATGAATTTCTTGCATTTCCAGCAAGGATGTATTCTCCAAAGGCAGAAGGGCTTGGTTTTAGGTCAAAAATATTACTTCCCAACTAGCTAAACTCAGGCACCTCAGCTCACATCTAGCTACCTAAATTACTAGCTTCATTCTCAAAAAATTATGACCTTCTGAGAACCAGACTTATTTTTAGGAACCTATATATGGATTTAGGTGCCTAAACTTAGACACGCTGTGTTAATTTTTTTTTTTTACTTTGTTAACTATAGTGTTGCTCATTTGCCCACATAAAACACTTCAAGACAGTTTGAGATCTCAGGAAAAGACTAATTCGCTCAAATTTAACCAGTAACAACTCAGCGACTTTGGCCAGCAAACATCCGTAATGAAAGTGTATGGATTTTCAGGGTACACGCCTATGTTTAACTCCTGCTCCGTGCGTGGCCCTGTGCCAGACCCCAGTCCTTTGGTCGTCCTGCAGAAGCTAAAATGCACCCTAGATCTCTTCTGAGGCATCCACCGGGGCTTTTTTGCGGAGGAGCTCGATGCAGTGGAGGGCATGACCTGGGTCCCATCCTGGCAGGGAGCAGGGGCTGAGACGCAGCATGCAGCTGGGCCGGGAGTTTGGAGTTGGTCCCAAGCTGCAGAGATCCATTTGCACACCACCAGGACACACCATATCCCTCACCCCTTCAAAGAGAGGCTCCTTTCCCCTCTGAAAAAAAAACAAAAAAAAGAGAGAGAAGCGTTGAAGACACACACAACTAATAACTTCTTTTTCACGGCATATCCTATTCCAGTATAGCTCAATTATCCAACTAAATCAGTGTTATCTCACGGCATAAGTCTCCACAAAATGCTCACTGAGCAAACCTCCCAGATTGTCCCACTTTGGGGAATTTCCTTGGCAGGCGCTGCCTGGCAACAGCAGAATATTATCAATTTGTAGACCTGCCTGATGCACCCGCTTCCGTCTCTGCTGTGAAGAAAAGCTAGAAGTGTCCCACAGTGACTCCTCCTGCCTGGGACCCCTCTGCCTCCAGCCGCCAGGGATGGGCAAGGAGCTGGGAGAAGCATCTGCGCATCTGCAGATCTGTTTGCAAGGGCATGTAGCCATAGGACGAGGGGCAATGGTTTAAACTAGAGCAGGGTGGGTTTAGATTAGACATTAGGAAGAAGTTCTTTCCAATGGGGTGGTGAGACACTGGCCAAGGTTGCCCAGAGAGGTGGTGGAGGCCCCGTCCCTGGAGACATTCAAGGCCAGGCTGGATGGGGCTCTGAGCAACCTGATCTAGTTGAAGATGTCCCTGCTCACTGCAGGGGGGTTTGACTAGATGGCCTTTAAAGGTCCCTTCCCACCCCACACATTTTATGATTCTATGATTCTATCTAAGGGTTATCTCCCCCTCCTAGTGAGAAAGGACAGAGAGCCAAGATTTCTTTCCCTCTCACAGCCCTGACCAGTGTACGTATCTGCTTCCTTCATGTTGAAAAAAGACCCCTCCTTTTGTTCCATGACTGCTACCCATCTCTTTGGGAGCTGGAGGTCACCGGTTAAGGAGGAAGGTGTACCTTGTCAGCCTTACCTTGCGAGAAGTGGAAAAAGCAGTGAAGTAGGTGGGCGATTCTGGTGAGGAAGACGGGTTTAGCCTCACAAATCCTCAGTGGTGCAACGTGCACCTGGATGTCCAGGGACCACCCTGGCTCTGCACCTGCCTTCCAGCCATCCATCCCTCCAGTCCCAGCCTGGACACCAACTGCTGGCCCCTCTGGCTTGGCCATTGCCAATGTCGTAACCATGCACGTCCTTGCCTTTTGTATTTAACAAACTCCCAGGCTGAGCTGTGGCAACGGGTCAGCCTGAGATCTGATGAATAAATCAAGCTTTCAGATCCCCAAGGAACAAACCAAGTCTAAAACAAAAACTGTTTGCCTCTACCCAGATCCTGCAGGATGCCTTGCCGTAGCACGAAAGCTGCAGATTTTTGCAAGACATAGTCTTATCGACAGCGTAATGGTTTTCTCTTTGACACACATTTTACAGAAAGAGAGCAGCAGGCTGAGATAAACTCCGCCGCTGCAGGTCTGTGATTTCACTATGCTGGAGAAGTTGCCTTCCTCCCAGAGATGCTGTTACCTCCGTTAGAGAAACAGACACATGAAGCCGGGAATAAGGATGAGCAAGATTTTCCCTTTGGAAAGGGAATATTCTGTATAATCCTCTCTTCCTGTCCCCTGGGCTACTTTCACTAAAACATGAAATCCAGTTCTCCCCTTGACTTTCTCTATTGTCTCAAATGCTCTATTTGAAGACAGAGCATAGCAGCTATGTTTATAATTTTCACCAAAAAAAGCTTTACACTTTCCCCACTCGTATTTTACCAGTCCTGAGTACAGAACCAGCATTCTTATCCATTTCTAAGAGAAACCCATTTGTTAATGGATTTTCTTGCTCATTTCATTTAAAGCACTACTGTGTTTAAACACTTCAAGCACTGAATGTAAAAATAGCCGGCAATCTCAGAAGTGAACATTTTATTTGTAATACTGGTGATTTTATCATGCGCCACAACATTTTTTTTTTCCTCATCATTTATTAATGTTTTATATAGCTCATCAAAAATGAAGGTTGAGGTCAATAATTGCTGACACATAAAAGAACAAGGAAAAGGACAAGGAAAGACATTATCCAGAGGCCTGTAAACTAGCAAAACCCCCCTCAGATTTTCTTTGCACACCTTGAAGAACAGCAATTGCTAAAAAGGGCCAAGTGAAGGGAAAAAAATAAAAAACTTTTTTATTCTTTTAAATAATCAACACACTTTCAAGCTTCGTGTATACTCACATGTGCTCCAGAAAGCATCTGGATTTTTATTGGTAACCCTTTCCACTTACCAGTTTCACTCTGTAGCCTCTACTTTGCTTTGGTGTTGGGGAGTCCCGTTTTCCCGTCAGAGCAGATCGCTGAGCACAAGAGCTATTTTCCACTTGGCTCACAGATCCACGCTACGCGTTATTGACATGACTGCGTTTAATAATAGTTCCTGCTGATTCTGTTGTGGAAAAACTTACTCTTCATAAACTGTCTAGCATGTGGTGCCAGTGCATGTGTGTATATATATTTTTTTTTAAGCGACTTGGGCCCTGGTTTAGAAAAAAAATGCTTGAGCATGTGCTAAGAGCTAAACACACTAGTTCCCACCTTTATTCAGCAAAGCACTTAAGTATGTGTTGAGTCTGGCTGGCTTCAAAGGGACTTATGCACATGCTGAAGTACTTGTTGATTCAGCGCCTTACAACCCGACCCTCTCGGGAAGGAATCCCTAGCTCAGATACTCTCTCAAGCCTACCTACAAGTCCCTCCCCAGCAGCAGGATTTATGCCTTACACTATAATAGACTTATGAATTTTCAAGTTACCACATTTCCACTGGGCAAACATGTTGCATATTTCAGAAAATTGTGCTGAAGATAGGATCAAAACTACATCTCCGGAGCAGCCAGTGATCCACTTAATCTACATTGCTGTGTCGATCCGTAATACAACAGAGGGCAAAAAAGAAAACCTATTAAATGAGTCCTTAATTGTTATGCAAGGAATGCCAGTGCTTACATTTCAATTATACCAGTTTTGCTCTAACATATCAGCCCTTCCTAAATATCAAAGGTGTTTCCACCTTCAGTGAAAATAAAGGCACAAGAGCCGTATTTGTATATGCCATGGCGTTTAACACACCTTTTAAAGGAATTGTATACCATTGGAATATGAAAATATGATCCCCATCTCACCTTTTTCAAAGTTTGCATCAGCTGTTTATAAAAATAAATAAACATAAAACATGATGGGCTCTGGGACGAGGGGTGGGAAGTGGAAACTGGGTCAATTTGATCACGAGAGTGGTTTAGGATAGTAGCCGAACTTAAACTGCAACAAATGTTTTCCATGACATGATTCTTCTCCCTCCAGAATAAAGAGTTATTTCAAACAAGAAACAAAAGCAGACTGCACTGCATTTCCTTAGTTTGTAGGCTCTCAGCATCATTTTTTTGGTGTCAACCTATTAGAAAGAATTTTTAAAAACTGCTCTCATTAGAGCTGAAGCTGTCGGGGCATGCAGTGAAAACATGTAATTTTTTTACTCTGGGAAATATGATTCTGTAACGAGCAATAGGCTAGAAGTACAGCAGCAAACCTATTTAATACTTCCTTTTTTAAAAAGTGCTGATTTACGTGTGCATGCCTTACCAAATGATTTCTCTTTGATTTTTAAATCTATTTAGTCAAAGACAGTCGCAAACACCAGGTACGTGGCTTTATGGTTGGAACGCCTGAGCAAATAACACTGCTGTCTCAAACTATTCCCTGGATACTACATAGGTGTCAAATACAGGCTGAAATCCACAAAAGGACACCAGGTAACTTGCAATCATGGCAGAATCTATAGCTCCATAAAGGTTTCTAGGTTCTCTATCAAACATATGAGAATAAAAGGGCAGGTTGCAATTTCAATGAGCCAGTAGGAAAGGTCTTTCTCTCTCGCCCACAAAAAAAAAAAAAAAAAAAAGTAGCTTAAATCCTGTTCCTTTTTTTATGTTCTAACCCCATCTTCCTGAGCCTGCTGTTTGGCTATTCTCCTAGGATGGCTGGAAATGTCGGAGTGAGCTCAGGATAAGCAAGCTCATCGCTTGCTGAGTGATGCACTAACGGCTGTCACATCACACACGGGTATCTTCCCTGCCACCATCACCCTCTCCCCTCTCTCTGGTAAACATTGGTGCTTTGCAACAGGAACCAGCCCTGGAAGGAGCCTGCTTCAAATCTACCATCTATGGGAGCGGTACCAGGTTATATGTGCCCATTTTCTCAGGTTGTCCAACGTGCAAAGTGATGGATTGCCTTCCTTTAAAGCACCTCAGTCTTACCGTGCAAGCTCAGAAATTCAACACTGTTTTTCAGACTTCCTTTGGGAAACAAATCCCCTACAGCTAAGCCATTGGGGTGTCCAACCATCAGACACTTCACTGCCTGACTGATTCCAGCCCAGCATCCTTGCAGAGGCTGGGCGGCTCTGTATCAGCACGGACCTCCATCTGCCTCCCTGGTATCTGGGTTAGCAAAACCTGACCTGCTGCTGCATTGTTTTAGCAGCTTCCTAAAAAATTCCCTGTAAGCAGGGTAGGTCGATGGGAAGAACCTCACTGGTGTAGAGCTAGGAGAAGAAAGAGAAAGACAGCAGTGATTTTTTTACTACGTACACATGTGTACTTATGCACATGCAGGTTAATAATAAGATGGTCCTGCCACTAAACAGCTATCTTGTGAAACATTTACATACACCAAACTGATTAATTATTCATTTACTTCCAAACTATTTTCCTGAAAGGACTATTTACTTCCCACCCCCATTAATAGAAGTGACCTAATTGAAAGCTAAGCTCGTGGCCCCATGCTTTCTAGGTTTAGAAACAAACCTCCCTTCCCCACCGCTAGATCAAACATCACAATGTCAAACGCTCTGCAGACGTTTCCCTCGGGAATCTGAAAGGCTAATTAGGGTGAGCTTCACCACAAAGAATACAGTTGTTAAAACAGCTTTTGCACACACTGGAGTAATGATCATTCTCTTACACACGCAGTGATTTGTTGCTGCAATTTGCAGCCATATATCTCTTAGGAGCTAATTCGCATGTTGTTATTTATTGCACGTATGATTATTAATGATATCTTAGCAACTGCTGGAAGTAACTTATTTCACCTCAGGAAGTCAAGTACTTTAGCTCAATGTTTACAGATCTAAAGAGGCATCAATTTCTGTAGAAACTCAGCTCTCCATTTGGCCTCCCCCACTTCTACCCTAAACTAATACAATAAGGTCTGAACTACCATCATGTACAGATATTTTCTTGAACTGTAAAAATATTTGCCGTTATGAAGTAAGAAAAAACCTGACAGTTATCTCTTCTTATGGAAAACAGGAAAAAAAATAATGAGAATTTTTAAACACCTCTGAAGAGGAGAGAAAAAGCAGTATGCCCAGTATTGACAAAAGTTACCTGTGTAGAATGTAAGACCAAGTTAGCAGTTCTCTTGTAATTTCTGATAGGGAAAGAATGAGATGAAAGTATTGCTTTTTTATTTAAAAATGCTGCTGATGTGTAGAAGCATACAGAGAAAAGGAAAACCTTGCAAGATCACTTATATATTTCACATTGCCCTTGCCCCCAGTTGCTTATGCTTTTGTGTCTTATGCCTCAAAAATCATTAGTTTTCGGTTCCATGGTATTCTATACAATTGTTGCTGAACCTACGTTAAAACTGAGATCTTCTCTCCTGGTGTCTGTGGAAAAAAATGAAGTGTAATCAAGAAAGACAGATGAACTCATTCTGCCTAATTTTGATCTGATTTGAACACCGAGTTTCAAAGCATGACTATAACACAGGCTTTATTGGAGATGTGTTCCCTTTGGAAGAAGCTGCCAAAAATTCATGGGCATTCAGATGACTCCTAACAAAACAAAAACCAGTGGGTCAATCTCTTTAGTGCTTGCCTGAAGTCATCTTGTTTGTAGCATGGTCTAGTCCAGGAATTCGCCCTGGGTGGGTGGTGGGAAGTCCTCTGGAAGACAGCAAACATGAGCTTTGAACACGAGCTTCCTGTAAACTTACTGAAAATAAACCATGAAACAAGAACAGAGGTGATGATGGTAGGTTTTTCAAGGGAGAGAAAAAGCCTGTGAGTTTTATGGACTACACAAAGTCCACCCCTTCCTAGCCACAGGTGCTAAAAGTGTAATTGAACTATTATGTTTTACTGTTACTTATTAATTTACAATGTGCAACAAATAATTAGATATCAGGGTGTCTAACCCATGTGGTATTATCATTTAATTTAAAAATCTCCTGATTGTTTTCGCAAGCCTTTTCATAATCAATATCAAATAACAATACTAGAACAAAGCACAAAAATAGATATCCAGGGTTCAGAAGTGGATTATAACTTGCAGAGCTATGTTAATTTCACGTGTATATTAACATAGTAATGCAAAATGTAGTGATCTCTGGTTAACATATTGCATAACTTCCTCACAATAACTAATAGCAGCTTGCTTACTTCTTTTCTTTGAGCATGAGACCATGTGAATAATTTGACCTCAGTTCCCACACGCTTTACAGCCATTTGATGCAGCAAAATAACTGAAAATACAGTACTATTGATTGTTTTTCATCTTCTCTATAAATGTTATTAGCAAACACTAACCTGAGTTGTATTACTCTAAATTGACAGTAATGTGACCAGAGACCCGTCTAACTGAGAACAGAATCTGTTTTAGTGTAAATGACGGTATAGACCTGTAAGTATTTGACTGGTTTTTTAGTAAATAAATGGGAATTCAGTTGGATATTATTCCAGGCCCTACTTTGCGTGCTGATGGGTTTTTAGGGATTTGCATGAACAATGGAAGCTAGCTCACAAATATGTGTTTACATAAATGTGCATGCAGGCAGCATCAGAGAAACTCACATACATTTATGCCTGTACCATAGGCAGTCTTGACAAAAAAGTCAACCCATGTTGGCTGCCCAAAGGTACACAGGCAGGAGCAATGCCTTGTGGTCAATTACAGCGTGGGCAGTGATGAGAAAACTGTAAGCATTAGCAATTTTAGCAAACAGTACTTTTAAGTATTCATGGGGTGATGCTTTTCTTCTGTAGACATCACGGCAAAACAATTTTCAGTAATAAATGAGAAAAAATGCAAAATCTCTTTACAGATAAATCTCAAACAGAAAAGGCATCAGATTTGTCAAAACATTTGTTGTTAATTGTTTATCTGAATGTGATGCTGAATGGTTTACTTCTTCGTTGTAATTTGAGAATCACATGAGAAGAATTATTGAAAATCTCAAAGTTCTTTCTTGTTAGTGTCCTAATGGCACACGTAATAACTGTGCTTCGACATACAGGTAAAGAGAGCAGCTGTGTCTTGCTGTTGTGCACAAGGTGCACAGACCACCATACTAGTGGAAGAACTGTAAAATGCTCAAATATCTTCAACAGGGAGAGGAAGGAGGCAAAAAAGGATATCTGATGCATGTGATGTCAGAAAATCATGACACATGCTGGAGTTTTCCATGGTTTGAAAGGGTCGTTTTTGACAACAAGTAGTGCCACAGGACACAAAAACCCACCGTGATCCAACCACCGACATTGCAAAGGAATCTTTTACCTTCCCTCCTACTTTGACAGTATGTCATGACATTGTCAGATTTGTGTAGGAAAACAGGACTTTACATCTTGTGTCCTTACAGCTCCTCAGAGGATAAGGTTAGTGTATAATTTGCAGTTTGTTGTTGGGGGCTTTTTGTGTTTGCTTGACTGGTTTTTTTCTTAAGGAAAAGTACCATAATGTTAAAATACCAATGAAGTACATTGTTTCCAAAAGGCTCCGTAAAGATTTTGGGGCTGAGTAACAATAAAAAAAGCCTTCAGGACTAATTGTCCCAGTATGACTGAGCAGACAAGACTTGAAGGAAAGCAATGAATCTGCATATCTAAAGACTATGAAAACAACATCAGATGAAACAAGTGAATATCAGGACTGAAAAGGCTGCAGGAGTTTGCAAGCAGATGTCAAAAAGCATACCAGAAAATGTCAAGAAAAGTATAACAAGCACTGGTTGCGGAGATTAGGGTGCTAAATATATGCATGGTGAGCATACCATGCGAGGGCTTGCTGTCCTAGGAGCTGCTTTGCAAGAAACACTGTAAAAAAGCCCCAAACCCTCACCAGCACCACCACCAAAAAAATTATCAGTGAACAATGTCTGCAGATAATCTTCGAGTCAGAATGTAAACAGGGGGTCCTAGGCAAATAAAACCATGGCTGAAACACGCCTCTGGAAAATCTCAGTCATTGCTGTTTTATCAGAGCCGGGGCCAATTGTCCTGCTCTGTTAGGAAGGAGAACAAACAGGCAGCAATTTTCAAGAGAGTACAACGGAGAAACTGAAGAAAATAATTATGGCAAGCACGGGCTTTTGGAAACGGTTTCCTGAAAGTGTGAATAAGAAAAAGGGGGTTGGAAGTGCAGAGTGGTCTTGGGTGGCAGGCAACAGCACGTTTGTGTATAGCCGGCAGCAAGTCATGCTGTTTGAGGAAGGGTGCTATCTCCAAAGTATTGAGTGGTGCTAAAGCTCTCCCACGAAAGAGCCCCACGGTCCCGGGGGAGCGCTTCCAACCAGAGGGGCCATTCACTCCCTCTCTGAAGGCACTGAGATGAGGGGAGAGAGCTAATGGCTGACACCCAGGAGCTCCTGAGCTGGAAACTCGTTGAAATTGCAGCAGCAAAGAGAAAAATGAGCAAATTGTTAGACAGTGTTGTAGAAGCAGCCCCATCACAGTGTCTGCGGCAGCTGTTAATTATGGGGTGTCCTGCATAGTCATCAACATCACATTGTACTTTATGTCCTTTGCTCGCAGGTACCAAATTAAAGAGGGAAGGCAAGAATATTAAGTTCTTCTTGGCAAACTGGTGGGAGCAGAAGTTGCAGTGCTGTGAAATCATGCCCTTCCTGGCCTCCACCATGTCTGCTGGTCTGCAGCTGTGCGGGAGCCCCGTGGGACCCTGCAAGGGTGTAAACGTGGAGGGATGAATGCATCCTGCCCCTTTCGGAGAACTCTTGCTGGAGATGGCCGGTATCTCACCCTTAGAAAATCAGCTTGATGCAGAGAGCTTTCATTTTCAGATTTTCCACTTAATTTGTAGTGACTCATCTTTGTTTGTTTATGGCCACTGATGTGTGCTTGGCTAATAGAAAACCGATGGCTCATCTCATGAGCAGAAAGCTCATGCTTCATTTGAAAACTGCCGTATAATGGTCAGTCTCAGCATGCAATTTTTGTTTAACTAGTGTACTTGGCACTGCGATCACCACATGGAAACATTGATTCCCAGTCATCCATGTCATGTAGTGCACCACTATACAGGCTATCCGTAAAATAACTACAGGCTTCCTGTTCAACAGTGCACGCTCCTAATTAAGTATCTGATTATGTATTCCAGTGATTTGTAAAGCAACACAAGTATGAGATGTAAATAAATATGCATAGTCCCTGCTTAAAGAGATTATTTCCACTGAAAGAGGATGTACATCGAGATAACACCATATTTAGTGCTACATGGAGAATTTTTCTAGCACGAGCAGCAACTGTAGACCTGACCCAGCAAATATCTATTGTCACCAAGCAGTTTGCATTCCTGCAGTTAGTCCTACTGAATTCATAGATGGCTTTAGGGAAGCTCAAATAAATTTCAAGTGTGGCCCATTTTGGTGAGTAAGCAAAACTGATTCATTTTGAATTGCCATGAGTTACAGAACATGTATCTCTACCGCAGCTCAGCTGCTCAGTGATAAGTTGCTAAATGCCAGCTGGCTTTGTGCCTTTAAACCTAAAATGGTGGATATCAAAGAAAATGCCAGTTACATCAGTTCAAGCCCGCCAGCCTTTGGATGAGTTCCTAATGCAAATACTTAAGCCTTTTCGGGAACTTACAGGAGAAAAAATCCCTGAGCCTTAGCTGGAAATCTTAGGTTCAGGAGACACATGCAGAAGGTTGGTACTGCTGCATCTATGAATAGAGCACATCATCCTAAAGGAAAAGGAATGGCAGAGATCTGGCTCTGTGTGATGCACCAAACTTGCTAGAGCAGTTGTGCAAGGAAGAGGGCTGCTGCTATTTTCTGCTGGTATACACAAAAAGCAGTTCATTCCTCCAACCACAATATAGGAGAATTAAAAAGGTAGAAAGGTTTTAGGAGAATGATGCAACTTAGTCACCACATTCTTCATGTCACTTATCTCACTGAAATGTATTTTCCTTTCCTCCAGTTGCTTAACATAGCTAAAGTAGGTCTGAATTCACAATCCAGAGACACAGCAGAGGGAAGCATGATTGAAAAAAATCCAAAACTATGCAACTCAGAGATAGTAAGAAATAATAATCATAGAATGGTTAGAGTTGGAAGGGACCTTAAAGACCATCTCATTCCACCCCCCCTGCCCTGGGCAGGGACACCTCCCACCAGCCCAGGTTGCTCCAAGCCCCATCCAACCTGGCCTTGAACCCCTCCAGGGATGGGGCAGCCACAGCTTCTCTGGGCAACCTGGGCCAGGGGCTCACGGCCCTCACAGCAAGGAATTTCTTCCCAATATCTCCTATATATCTCCCCTCTTCCAGTTTAAAACTGTTCCCCCTCATCCTATGGCTCCCCTCCGTGATCCAGAGTCCCTCCCCAGCTTTCCCGGAGCCCCTTTAGGGACTGGAAGGGCCTGGAAGGTCTCCCCAGAGCCTTCTCTTCTCCAGGATGAACCCCCCCAACTCTCTCAGCCTGTCCTCACAGCAGAGGGGCTCCAGCCCTCGGATCATAAGTTGAAGTTAAGTTAAAGAAGGCTCTGCATTACTTCCAGGAATAACTTCTTTCATCTCTTTGGTGTGTGAGTTATGCAAACTTCGAATCCCTAAGAGATCAGCAAATAACCCAAACGAATACAAGTGATGGCAAGTCTTTGTTTGATCTCCTTACACACCGTTTCTGATTTGGCCTTGGTGACTTCAGTGAGACTTTATATGAATTTACTTCCACAACTGGGTCCTGCCTATGGCAGGGTCTGTCTCATTCTGACAGTTTATTTTCCATATCCTATTAAATTTCCTAGTGGAAGCATTGATGAAAGCTGCCAAGCAATCCTATGGTTGTAAGAGTTGGTCCATATTTCCCCTCCCTCCATGCACATTTGAAAAAATGGAGCCAGAAAAATATACCATACCATAACTAATCAAAACCAATGCAATTAAATAACTAAAATTTCGGAAAATTTTCCCCAATACAGACAGAAAGAACAAAACTAATAAATTGAAACTATCTTTTATTAAGAAATAACACTATTTCTAGAGGACTAGTACATGCTGGCAAAAGGAAAAAAGAGGCTAGTTAATGATGCAATACTTGGAATCAAGGGACATTAAGTCTAACACTGAATTAGACACACAAAGAATTTCTACAAGAAATGAGAAGCTCTGAAACAAATTGAACAGTCTGAAACACCATCTTTTTAGCCAGGGAATGGTTAGAGGACTCAAAAGATCGAAAATAAATTCCAAAAAGCTATAAAAACTAGAGAATGGAAACCACATGCAACATAATGGAGTCTCAAAGCACCAAAGAACTTCAGTCCAATATAGACAGATTACGTGGATGTACATAGGTTACATTCAGCTTGGATGAGTTTTGAACATTTCTATACAGAAAGCTTTTTTTCTCTTCCTTTTTTTTTTTTTTTTTTTTTTAAGTGAATGATGCAGAATGAGTATTTGTGACACATTTGGTAAGCAATCACTCTTGCTGACCACTTTGTTTGACCTCCCCCCCCCCTTCAAAACTGAAACTATCATGGAGCAGAAGATATTTCTTTCCTGTTTTTTTTTTTCTTTTTGTTTTTCATTTGCTCTGTTCTTCTCACTTCATACATTATATGCACTGCTACGGAAATGAACAGAGCTTGAGCAATCATATGCTGGTACCTGACATGGGAAGGTATTCTGCACTTTATTATTCTGGTGGTTTAGTGAGTGTGACAGAGGATGAGGTTTGGTTCTAATTTTGTCATTTCATAACTCACGGTTAACAAAAACACTGTCAGTGCAGTAATTAAGGTGAATACCAGCAAGGCACAGCATTAAGTATCTTTTGAGTTGTAACTAGCAACACTCCTCAAGTGTTATGAAAGGTGGCAAAATTCAAGAGATGTTCAAGAGATAATGGATGAAACTCCACTCTGACTGTTCCATTACCTAAGGGGTTTTTTTTCCCTTCTCTTTTTTTTTTAGTGAAAAAGCATACTCTCAATAGGCACAAAATTGACAGCACTCCAGACCGAAGTCGCATGCATAATCACTTTTACGAAGAGACACCAGCAGTGTATCTTTTCTCTCCCAGCCACTCTTAGGATGCTTCAGCCCCAGTTCAGGAGAAAAACACCTAAGGACCAGAGACTAATTCACATTTTATCTTTGCTCTCCTGCTGAGACCGCCAGCCACGGTGCCTCATTTTAGGAAAACCACATTGCAATGCCTGTACTTGTCCACTAAGGATCGGACTGACGCCACTGGCCCATTTCATGTGTATTAAGGCACCAAACAGATTTCACTTAGTACCAGCATGAGCTAGTTCTCAAAAGAGAGACAACTTAAACCATCCAGTTACGTGTCTCAAATTTCGTTCACCCTAACAACGCTTTTCAACATTGTTGAAAGCTGACAAGCCTCTGTTTTGCCACACAGGTAGAGAATACTTGTTTGTTGTTATCGTTGCTTCCCACAAACTTCTGAAACAATTTTGAGACAGTGCATGAGCCTTGCATTTCAGATTTCCAAAGCTTTCTCCCTGTCACAGGCGAAGAGGAGTGTTATTCATAGGAGGCTGTACCTTCATGCTTTAGTCACTAGAAGAAATGGGCCTTAGATCATGTCATGTTGTCTGTAACCTAGTTAGATTCTGACAGGAGAGAGGTTCTACAATCATAGGTTCACATTATAAACCCTTAAAAACTCATTAGCTTCTGATAATTATCCTAATATCCAAAGCACTAAAAATCACAGAGCTCATTTCTGCCTCAGAACCGACTGTGAATACGTTCAGAAAAAGCTTTGCCTTTTCACTTCTCAGTAACAAAAGGAGTAGCTGAATGTGAATGTTTGGGGCTGGTGCAGAAAAAGACCACTTTCCTTCTTCCTGAGCATGAAGAGCGCAGTCAACTCATTCTGTAACACCGACGGAAAAATTACAACTAAGTCTTAATTCACTACTCTGCCTGGGGTCATCACCCTTTCCAGGCCAGCTCCTCCTGAACATTTGACATCTCTCTGCCAAACTCAGAAAACACTGCATTTTGCTAAGCTACATTTATTCAGAAACTTTAGCTGGGTTTTTTTTTGCAGTCGTGGTAGAAAAGGTTTCCATGAGGCCACTGATCCTTATAAACAACATGGTCTTAAATGCACCTTACCTCTTGAGTTCTTCATGGTCAGGACCATCCTCTGTGTCCTCAGTTGTCGTACCATGGCTGAGTGCCAGTGGTTATTTTATTTCGGACTATACCAGAGTCCAGCCCACACATTTGAATGTGCTTTGAGTCGCAAACAAAGTGACGGGAAGATACCTTGTCCTGTCCTGCTAGATATTAAACAAAGGAAACACCATTCTTCCAGCGTAATTAGCGGTCACTGTGCATGAAAAGCCCTGGATGGGATGGCTGGGGAATATTACACTCTAAGGTGAAGCACCTTTTTGTAGATGCAACTATTTCCATTTGATCCTACTGTAAGTGGCAACTGGGGCAAACTTTCTTTTACCCCATCCCTTATAGATATTAGCCAAGTCTGGTCAAGTCTGTTTCCAGACTTAATTTTAACAGAAAAACCATTTAATTTCATAATAACAATGCTATAAAAATATATTACTCCATATTTGTTACCTTACTAGCTCCTGAAAATGGCTAGAAGTGGACAAAATCCTGCTAGAACACAAAAGCCAGCACAATAAAACAATGGCCAACCCTGAAAAGAGACCTACATGGAATTAAAATGTCTATAAAGATGATCACATTATTCACAGCCTTGTTATTGTGCCCCTCTTCTCATCACACCTGATTTCCTTGGGAATGTATTTTCCATGATTTCTGGGATGTTGTGCTTCTCTCTTTAGCAGGGACTGGGAATTGCCTTTGACTGCTGCACGGGGCTAGCACAGGAGGGTTGCAAACTAGGTTAACTTTTTTTCCTGAGATCTCTAGCGTAAAACAAATAACAATCATAAAATTAATTCTCGTGACATCGTTTTTACACACCTCACCTAGCGGGACCTTCAGAGCTAAAAGGAAGATGATGACCTAAGGAAGCAGGGACTGTCACCATGGCTACGAGGGACACACTTACCTGTGTGGGTTAAGTACCAAGGTAGACACATAAAAGACACTTACCAGCAATATTTGCTGCACAATAACGTAGGGTTTGTCCCCAAAAGAATAAGTAATTGCTACAGTGGCAGTGCATTGAGTACTTTTATTACAGTGTTTATTAAAATGCCGCTTACATTTAAAGAAACAATCACTAAGGACATTAGCTTCTGTGCAACAGAAATTTCTTAAGCTACCAGCTCTGCAAACACAGTTCTGTCACGAAAAATCAAGCTGTGCTCTTTTGGTGGCTTACATCATGACTTGCAAGAACTGTGGCAGGATCAGAAAACAGCTGGCCATTTTTTGATCTTTCCCTGGGAAGAGGAGGAATATTTCTGTGCTCTTCGTTGATGCACCAGCTTCACCATCACTCCTGATATCACGCGTGTCCCCATCCTGAATGTTTCTGCCTTCATGACTCACCTCAGTCACCTCAGTGGCCAAAAGTGATGGCAGCAGCTTCTTTTCGGGGTGACCAACCTCGAATGTTCCTGGGAAGCATCCAGTTTTCAAAGGTGGAATAGGTAGCATTTCCTGAAGATCAGGTGCCACAGCTTATCTCCTGTTGTCCACCTGAAACCACAAAATACCTAGCCACTCCTGAAATTATTAGTTTAAGGGGGTAATAGAGGTTACCATCAGGAATATCGTCTACATCAGTAAAATTAATCTTGGAAGCATAAGGGCACTTAAAGTGTGCAACTATACTGCAAAGAATGGGTGGGGTTTTGGACAATAAAATGCAAGAAGTGAAAAAGTCTGAAAAGTCTTTTCGTATCTGCAATAAATGTTGTATAAAGGTGTCATTGTGGAGCAATGCTAGCCACTAACAAAGCCATTTTGAGGAGGAAAATCTGTTTCCCTACACTTCACTGCATCTGCTTCATTCATTTTATCCATTAGCCCTATGAAAGCCTCCATTTCAGAGCATGTGATGTGAGCTTGGGAAAGCCATACAGGTGGTGCTGCCTCAGCAGGAAACCCACTCCTTGCTGAGGGACCGTCAATTATTTGCAGGGAAACTGAAACAGAAGAATAAATATTACATGCTGATGGATATTTGTCAGAAAAGATAGGAGTACTTTCAACGGGGCTTGTCAGACACAATACGTTCAGCACATCTACATTTTCTATGGCAAAGGGAATAGAGCGCTCCAGCTGCTCCCCTGGCAAGCCTAAAGTTTTGTCTCGTAAATTTAAATTATAGATGACATAATGGCGGAATGGAAATGGATTGCACCTATAGAGATAAATCCAGTGAAAAAGCTCACGCTTTCAAGGAAAGGAAGAAAGAAAAAGGTTCTGATGTGCTGCAGATCTTCCCGTTTGTTGTGATATTTAGCCTCTCCAACTCAACACTTTGTGAAGCAATTTGTTTCTTTTTTTCATTTCCCTCCACCTCCATTGAAAGCGATGAACATTTTTGTGAAGCTCACAGAGAGTGCTAGGTTGCAAATATAACAAAAAGCTTGCCAATGCCTGTGAGTCCAAACTGGCAACGTTTTCTGTTGTGTCAGCATTTAAGTATTATTGTAGTGTTATCATACCATGGCATAAAAAAATAACATGGAAGCAGTTGTGCCAAAAGCTTAATGTCTGAAAGCACACACCAAGCATCCATAGGTATGTTTGGGTTCTTTGCCAAAACATCGTTTTAATATGAACCATTCAATGGATCTTCCACTCAGTCTTGAGAAACTCTACTTTTTAATTTAAACCAATAAGACAAAAAGCACTGGCAGGTTTCCTGCATCTGATACTGATGAGGAATAAAGAGGAAATTGTTTGATAAACTGCAGTACCTTGGGACAACAGGACAGCCCTGGAAAGGAGACAGTCTCAGGTCTGGAGCCTGGAGAAGGTTCTGCTTTTTTTTCTGCGTACGGAACTTGTCACTTTTGTAAAATGCGCAGAATTCCACAACAATTTTATCTACCTGTGTCAATGATAAAGGAAAGCCTTGTAAGTGGAGACAGAGGAAATAGCAGGCTGAAGGAGGGAGAATTTTGCTTAGGAATGGGTTCTGCGTCCTTTTTTGGACTCTATGAAAATGATATCTGAATGATCAATACAGGAAATTAGAGGAGTGCTGTTGAGAAGTGCTGTTGTGTACTGTATCATTGGACATTAAACATTTGAAGCTGTATCAAGCTTGACAAGCTAATGGAAATACAATCTGAAGTTTTAAAAAAAATGGAAAAATACACATGCTTCAGACCAAATTCAGATCCAGATGACTGTCTCACTGTATGGATATACTAGGTGTGATGAATAGGAATTTATTTCTATGACTATTATTAAGTAGAGCCTTGTCCTTCGGATAATCCAGCGTAAATTCAGCTGGCTGCACTCTGACAAACACCAGCTCTTGGGTGAAGGTAGAAGTAAGAGTTGGTCATTTTTCAGACCCCTTTGATCTTTTGCATCCTCTGAACTTTGTTATACTCCACAGTTTGCCAGCAACTGCTGTGCTGCTCTCAGCAGCAGCCCAGGACTGAGCAGCAAAAAGTGGGACCCAGAATCTGGGCCCAATGACTTAAACTGCAGAAACAGCTGCTGAAAGCCAATTCATTGGAAACAGAGATGAGTGTGCACAGGAAACAAACTCTGATTTTGTGTTAGAGGAAAAATTCATCCCGGCCTGGTCAACAGGGGCATGCTGAGTGGGATCTCAAAACAAAAGACTTGACTATAAGCGCTACGGACTAGTGATGCCATATATAAAGAGTTACAGCAAAGATGGCAGCAGAAATTTGGTTTTTGAAAATGCCTGCCTGCTCCCCCATGTTTTTCAACTGTCTCTCCCCAGAGTGACCATTAGTTGGTCTCAAATAATGCTGCAGCCTCCCAGCAGGAATACGAGGAACTAAACCCTTCTTACCTTTAAGATGAACCTAAGCCAGCATAGAAAGTGAACTGTAATATGATGTGGAGACAGCAAGGTGATATAGCCAGTGATCCCCAAAGTCTTTGCTACCTGTGCTGTGTGTTAGGATTTTTGCAAATAGTCGAATCTTCAAAATTCAAGCAAGTTTAATTAAAGGCTAGCAAACATACTTCGACTCCCTGAATAGACAGGGTCTTTCTTAGAGCAAGGTTTCTGATGAATGCAAAATCTGCGTTCCACAAATATTTTTTGTTCTCATGTGAAATTTTTCTGCTTCTGTAAACATTTTTGCAACTAAACTTATTTGCTAGGATGTACATGAAAAGCAGACAAAAAGGGAGTGCAAACACCTTAAACGTGAATTCACTTAGAATTTAATAATATAAAAATTGCACAGCAATTTTGTGCAGCACTTGTCTGGCAATGGCTGTTAGAGCATCAGAATCAAATCCAGAAAGCTACACACAGCTGACAGCAATGTGTCTAACACCTGATCATTCAAGATAAACACCGGAAAAAGTAAAGTGAGGACCATAAAGGACCAGATTTTAAAAGCATTATGAGACCTAATGCTGCAATTAGGTGCATGGACTTAGGTTTTAAGAGGAACTTTGCATGCGTCTATCTGAATGGGTTGAGATGGATCCCACCTGCCGCAGGCACAAGCCAGTTCTAGTCTGGGAAGCCATATAACTGCAACAGCAGCTCTGCCAGGCACTTAGTTTGAACACGCTAGGATATTAATTTGGTCATCCAGTTTCCAGACCTAAAATGATTTGCATACCACCACCAAACACTCCATTGCCAACAGCAAAAAATACCTCTGTAGGACTTCAAGCCTCTGCAAGCCAAATGGAAATCTGAAACTGGTCTTCATATAGCCTGGGTAAATACTGCACACTGAGCTGCCATGACCATGTTTTGAAAAGACTAATTCCGGCTCAGTTTTTTGGAAGAAATTCATGTCTAAGTCTAAACAGAAATAGGAGCCTTCCTCCAGTGTTAAGACTTTGATCTCTCCATTGTGTTAAACCAACAGTAAGTGCACAACAAAACAAGAGAGGGTTTAATGTTCTCCAAAAAATGCATGATTATTAAATGGGCAACTCCTTTCAATTTTTTTCATGAAGTATCAGCCCACCTCAGGCACTCTTGCAACAGCTTCAATTGGTTCATCCTGTTGTATCTCTCTGTTGGCTTCTGCAGAGTTAGGCTGAAATATGACGGCTGATGCTGGAAGGAAGAATTTACGTTACCCTGCAAAACTCAGTGGTGATAGAGCTCCAAAAGCAGTTAGCAAAGCTTCCTTATAGCCTCATCCATCTTCAGGCTCTGTCTCAGAAACCAGAAAGCTCGGAGCAGCTCCTGACACACCGCAGCAGCAATCTTAGAAACAGACTGCGCTCAAACCAAAAACCCCCAGAACACATCCCTGAACCAGCGTGGGGCTGCTGAAAAGAGGAATAAATCACTGGGCCCTCCAGAAGGGGAAAATACATTTCAAACCCCCAAGAAAACCACAAGGCAGAGGGGGAAGTGTGCTGCTGGCCTACATGAAAAGTCATTTGCACCTGGCAGAGGCGGAAGACCTAAAGAGTCATTAAAGCCTGATGTATGGAAGTGGTTCTTGTCTTGCAAATGGGAGCGTGGCTTGGCGTTTCGGTGTCTTTGCCATAAAACAGTGAATCACGGGTTCCTAGTGTGCACATCTGCGCTGGGGCACTGCTTCGCAGCAATGTCTGCACCAGCATATGCTCCTCTTCTCCTGGCTAGATTACTAAAGGTGATAAAACTAGTTTTAAGGCCTCTCCTCTTTTCCCCCACTTCCAACATCCCCCCGTTGCTGTGGCCTCCTCTCTGGTGTAAAACAACTAGTTTAAGAGAGAGATTGCATTTTGACAATAGATGAAGAATTTTTAAAGTTTGGGTATATACAGGTTACATCGCCTGCCACTTGTGTCCTGTGGCATTCACTGCATAGTTTCTCAACAGAAACATTTATGATCTCAGTTGTGCCGTATGTGACATCTATTATAAATATATCCCTGGTCCATGATGAGCTTTATCTTTGTACAAGAGCAGCATCCTGAGGGCTGCTCCTCGTATAACTTAACTTCCTGCCTTAAGGTAGGTCTGTGGGCCAGATGAACTCTTCAGTGAAAACACTGACTAGCACATGTTATAGCACACCTCTTTATTGCACTGTTTAAAGAGTTTATCAGCTAGATAAAGCAATATGGCGTTGCATCTTCAAGTAGAAAGAAAAAAAAGAATAATTCTTCTTTGTTTTTTTTTTTCTTTTAAATTAAATTATTTTGAAACTGGTTGGAGATTTGGGATGATTTATTTATTTTGCTAATAAATGGATAGCTAAAAAGTGCAAACAGAGGCACAGTATTGCATCTGCTGTATAAAGCATGCCTATTTCCACTGGGAAATACAACCTCTGCAGCTTACTGGTAGAAATATAATTATTTCTTAAATTCAAATAATAACTGGTTGGAGTGTTCATACCAACTTCTTATTGCCAGGAACAATACACAAACTTTGAGGATGTGAAGGGAAGAGTAGTATATCCACTTGAAACTACAGAGATGATCCAGATGCACAGAGCCGAACTTGGAATGAATCCAGCATGCAGGGGCTAACACCCCTACCTTTGGATAAAGTGCCATGGGATCTTTTCAGGGGAGTAAATTGCAGATTGCAAAACAGTTACCTAGTTCCTGATGTGCTGTATCACACCACATTCAAATCTCCATCTGTGGTGTCTGCAACTACTGTTCATAGAATGAAGGTTTCAGCTCAGGAATAAATATGATGTAGCTCTCTTATAGTGCCACAGAGTGATTTTCATCATTTTATAGGCCCAGTCATTTAATTTGAAAGGTACTTCAAGCTTGTGTAAATCCCACATAATGCCTAATCTGGAGGTCTAGGAGAGTATGCGGACATCATTTTCGGTATTATCAAGTTGCACTCTAAATATATTTCTCAACGTATTGTTCCTTTCCTGTCCTGTCATACCAGGTTGCTATTCATTGTTACAGAGCACCCACGCACCACCCCAGACGTGACTGCATTTTCAAAGAATGAAATGCTTTTAATACAGCAATATATATAGTACAAAGGCTTGGATAGCCACATGGTATGTCTATATCATACCACACAACATTACTGACCCATGAAGCAGAGGCGCAAGTCTGTGTGCAAACTTCTGTCCTTGGCCTTCTCTTTTGCTGGGTTCACAGCTCACTAAGCCCTTCCCCTCATTGTTGGTTGTTTTGACTGGGCTGGGGAAGAGCCGCAGCAATGTTCCCACAAAGCTATCTAGCGGTAAACTCACCAGGAGATGATCTTAACTAATACTAAAGACACCAGAGTCACCAGAGGGGAAAAAAAATCGAGTTGACAGGTAGCAGTCACAAGCTAAGTGGGCTGAAGCACTGGGTAGCCTCAGAAATGCCCCACTAGCTTAGCCCAGAGCAGGAAACAGTTTTAAGAGAGTAAAGAAACATTTTACTTTTGAAGTGGGAAAAAACAGAGCCCAGGAGCAAGGGGTTAGTCTAAGCAGGGAGCATCATCCGGATAGGAAAAGAGCAAAACAGAGTAAAGAGACAAGAAGTGTTTGAAGAGAGTAAGCAGGGAAAAAAGACTAAGGGGGAGGAGAAAAAAAAATCTGTAGGAAGAAAGGCAACGTGAGAATCTTCTTGAGTGAAACAATGATAAAAAACTCCTGGGTGTTTCCTCTGATGTGTCTTGGTGCTGTCTCTAGAAATAGGTACGGTTCATTTCGTGAACGAATTTCTAGCAATATCTTCCTATTTATTCATTTCAATCTGATATGGTCATCCCAACAAAGCTCAGAGAAGTGACTACAGAAAAGCCAATCTCTGCTAAAATCGTGGAAGAGGTAAGAAGAAAATAATCAGTCTGGCCACAATAGCAGCACTTTTCGTTGGCCTGTTTACATTCTACTTCTTCCAAGTTTCAAATATACAAATGGTAGATCAAGGAACAACCTACATTTCCAATATCAATACCTTTCATCATGACATAATATATTTCTGCATATGTACATTTATTTGAAATACGATTTTAAAAGAATCCTGACGATACTTGGCTAAAATTATCTCTGGTATAATTCCACTGAATTAAAAGAGGTTGCAGAGGGAGGGAGTAAATTTGCCTCCTGGTGTTATTGGTGAAAAAAAAAAGAGTTTTATGTCAAGATGTTTTTTATGAACTTGAATCCAGTTTCTAATCATCCAGATTGCCCTGTACAATAAACTCTTGATTATGACTGCTGGCGTTAACAGTAATAAGACAAGATGATGTGCAGCACAATTTTCCTCATTCAGCTTTTCATTCTCCCACTGCTCCTAAAAAGTCTCCATATCTTTCTGTTGGTTTTGTTTAAAAGTCATGTAAAATTAGATATTATCAATCAAGTCACACATTCTCAAGTGCAAAAACATTATTTTGTTGATTGCCATGTAGCTTTGTGGGACGAATCGGCCCAGCTCCGCTCCTCATTCGAGAAAGTTGGCGCTGTCAAGCTCGTGCAACTTTCTGCTGAACTGATAACACCAGAGAAAGCATTGACTTTCCTTTGGTCTGAGATGTGGAGACCGATCGAAGACACTTATCTGCATTCTTTCCACTCTGTAACTTCGGCCCTGCACACTTCTCTCCACCAACATTAATTAAACTAAGGAGGAAAAAAAATTAGGTGTTTGCACTCAGACGAAATTATTTGAAGGGAGAACTGCTTGCTGGAAAGAAAACCAACAAAAGGCTTTCATAGTGAAATCACAGTCTGGCTTTTCCCTGGCTTTCTTGTTTGGGATCAGGGTTCGGAAAACTTGTGGGCCTCGCTCTGTGTGGTTTATCAATGTCAAGGGTTTATTGTAGGCACGAGAACTGAAACCTGGCAGATGCCGTAGAAATCCTAGCATGAACAGTATGGCTAATGGGATGCCCAGTATCCTGGAATTACTGCTTCAAATAAGAAAAATATGTGGGATTTCAGACTTCGGGGAGTTTTTCCTCTCTATTTCAAGCATCTCTCTAGTGTCTTTGCTCCATCAGCTAAATGACATTCTTCTCTGGCTGGCTGCAACCTTCATCCAAATTTTTTATTTAGTCCTATACAAAAATCTTCCATTTCTGTAATAGCAGAGACATTTATGTGGCTGATATTTTAAATGGATGTGTGGAAAACTTTATTCTCTTCCAAATAATTAAAGCATCATAATTCTCCTCTGTAACAAAACAGGCTAAAGGCAGAGGCAGAGGCACGGTTTGTGAAGTGCAGGCTACAGGCAACAGGATCAAATGGAAAAAACCCAGGGGTGAGAGATGAGACCAACAGGATTTGTTGTGGTTTGTGGTAGCTAAAGAGATGCCTGCACCCCTGTGAGGTGTTGGTACGAACACAGCCCCATCAACGATGTGGTTCTTATGAGGGAACCTGCTTTAGGATAAATGAGACCGGTGCATACAGGTCTTCCAGGCTAACTGGTCTGATTTTTGAACAAAGGAAAGCAAGGATCCTCACGGAGATTAGTCTTCCAGCACAACTGTGCTGGTGAACTGGACTTGGAAGGAGACACCTATCCACTGTCCAGCCTCTGTTAACTCTCCCCACGACGCAGACCTACTGGTGTCACAAAGTGCTAAGGACAATTTAGGGGGCCCTTAAGCTCCCTCACATACTCTATGAGCTAAAGAGAGTCGTGACCCACCTGGCCCTCCAGCTGAGGCGGTTTTGCACCATTTTGCAGGGTCAGAGGTGGGTCCAAGCTGAGGAGCAAAGAGCCATATGGGTCCCCCATGGCCTCAGGCAACTGGAATGGGGTGAGGAGAGGCAGCCACTACCCCTGCATTTGTGTGATCCTAAAACAGGCCAGGTCCAAGCCAATTCTCAGGTTAGTTGTTCTACTTCAACCTTAAGAAAGGTATAAGCAGCTTTGCCTTATTTTTTTTTTTTGGTGAAAAATAAGTTTATGCTACATATGGAATAACCAGTCTTCCCCAAGCCAAAAGCATTGGCTACATAATGAAACAGCCCAACTTGTAGCAATTTCTATCTTACAACAGTGCCCAGAGAGGTTTAAAGCAGCGTAAATGGCTCTCCACATTTCCAGAATTTCTGACCTTATGTCTGCTGCTTTGCAGAGGAGGCAGAGATTTGATCCCCATCTGCCCGTGAGCTGTGGGGTGCCTTCAAAACCCTCTTTCTGTAGAGGACTGCAGACAGTTATTGCAACAATCTCTCTCAGTAAGTGACCTCATGCACATAGCATTTTATCTTTGGAGCTAACTTCTCATGCCTGATACACAATTCGCTGCACAAACAGCCCTGTGACAGCCCTGCAGAAGCAGGCACCGAAACACATGGCTGTTTTGCAAGACGGCTTCTTTGCCTCACTTACTGCCTTGCCTGAGTCTTCTTTTTCAGAGCTGTGGATAGCACTCATCACTGTCTTGCCCACAGATGCTGCTCGACAGTGAGGGAGACCAAGAAAGAAAACAAAGGTACCCACCAACCCGCACCTTCAGGCACTGCCTGGTTCCCAAAACTGGAGTTGGGTGCAATGAATACCCTGTTGGGTCCAACAGTCTCCCTGGACATCCTCTACAACAAGTTTTGTCAGTGTTTTCTCTGCCCTGCTCTCTCAGTAAATGGCCTCTGCTAAATCTCTTTTTACTGCCTGCCACATTTTTCATGGCAAGTTGCCACTTTTTAAAGATCTTATACCAGCCTCGCAGAATGGAAGTAACACTCACTGATTTCACACGCTTTGGCACAGAAATAAATATTTTATGCATGCAGATAGTCCCAATGAGACTTCCAACCTCAGTAGAAGGGATCATCGTCAACTGCAGTCATTACAGCACCTGAATAATAATTATTGCTCCTTATTTGGCATTGCCCCACAAGCCAAAGAGACACAGCAGTGCCTACCTCTTCTACAAAAACCAACAGAAATAGTCATGAAGCAGAGCATATGCTGTGTCTTGTTCCAACTGAAACACTCCAGAAGTTAGGGAGTATATTTTATCCACTGTAGGAATAATGCTACCAAGAGTCTCTGCTTAAACGATACTGTCACGGCACCATATCCCCGTACAGATTTGGAACTTAGGTGTGTTAAGATGCATATTCAAACAAGTATACATACACATAAACACGGGTATAGACACGTACACATACTTCTGTACGTGTTAGCTTGTGTGCATATGTATTTATATACATAAACACATTTATACATACATAACGTATATACACATATAATATGTATACAAATGCATGCATAAATAAATATACATATGTATGTATTTTTTTTATATATGCGCGGGAATTTTACTGCCCAATGACAGGGAATTTGGTTAGCCTCCTTAAGGATTTTATTGGCTTAAATGAGAAGTAAGATAAAATATTTAGCAAAAGCTATGGCATACTTTTAAAACTATCAGAGAAACATAGTTTCAGATCCAGAAATGAAGATTTGCAACTTGAGCAAGGCAAGAAGGAAAAGAACTAACTTAAAAGACAGACTAATCACATGCACACCACAGTTTGTTACTTTGCATCCTTCCCCCTGGTCCCCAAAATATTATTAATGCATAGAAATTCCCCAGGAAGAGAAAAATGGCTATAGAGTTAACCCTGACATTTCCAGAATGCTGCCATGAAATGGCTGACACTGTTTAACCACTGAGGCAAAGCAGAAAGTAGTTAAAAGTGCACTTTCAGGCTCCTGCTGTTGATCTTCTACAGACCACAGAGGTCTCAGTAACCATTGCCAACGTGACAACCCGCAGGAGAAGCAGCAGATTGCACTGGTGAAGCCACAAGGCTGTTCTCTGGAACCAGCAGTGATGCCCGTAAACTACAGAACATAAAGGAGCATGGGGTAATAATATAGCAGTCCGCACACCGAGGGGGACAGTTGTGTGAAATGTGCAATAAGAGTCTAAACACACGCAGCGTTACAAAAATACACCACCACCCCTCTCTCACCACAACGCAGTCCCCCCTTCTCTAAGAGCACTGGTCCTGCTGCTCGCTCAGATGGCAGAGCTGGAAAAGATAGCCATACGGTCCAGGGTTGAAAACTGTGTACAGACATGCACGATGTTTAATGAAAAAAATTGCAGTTGGCATACTGTTTGTGCTGAGCTGCCTTTGTCTCCCCTCTCACCATCCCAGAGCAGGAGATAAGTCCTAAGGACACCAGTCCCACAGAGGACACTGGTCCCGCAGACCTTCTTTCCAGCTGAGGTCAGAAGAGCTGGACCCTGGGGCTGCTTAAGGAAAAAAGGCATTGCTTCAGCAGATGGAATGGTGTTATCACAGTTTCCATGGAGCCAGGGCCATTTAAAATACAAGAAGTTCACTCTTCATGAGACCCTCAACGTCGCTTTACAACACTGCTGAGAGGACACGATTCGCTCTGTGCAGGCTGTGGCACAGCACCGTGCTTTATATATTTTCTTCCGTGTAATTTCACATACCTGAAGTGAATTTATTGATTTTTCTGAAAGTTGCTTCATTAACATCCTCTTTAGTCCCTGTTAGCTGAACACTTTAAGCTGCTCTGTTCAGAGGAGGGCCCTGCACCTCCTCCCACTTTCACAGTGAGCACAAAGTCCTGCCAGCATTGCAAGTGCAGCGTTTTCCTCGGAAAGGTAAATTTGACCCCTCTGAAAACAGACTTTTGCAGAGGTGTGTTACCGTGGTACCACGCGTGTGGCAATGCCCTCCCCTGTGCATCTGCTACCACGGGGGACTCTGCACGGCAGCAAAACACAGCAGCCAAAGGGGCAGCCATCCGCTCCCGTCTTCCCTCCCCTCACACCTCTGTGACCAAACTGCTATGCAAATCAGAGGATCTCAGTGTCAGGGCACAGAGTATTAACTGTATTTTAACATATTTTAACATATATTAACGATTGGCCTGGTGAGAGAAGACACATCCAAGTCTTTCTTCTTGAAATTGAGAGGGACAAACCTCTGGCACAGCAAAAGTTAATACTTTGTGGGGAGAGAAACCCGTTGTCAGCCTTTTTAGCGCTTCCAGGTGGACTGCTATTTGACATACCGCAGAAGACACCCTTGTTTATTGACATTTACTTTTTCTTTGCAGGAACAGTCACACTCTCCAGTCGTTGGTTTTCTTGTGGCTTTCATGCTGAGCCTGTAAGAACAGGATGTTCGAGAGCTGTCCCATATGGTGGCATGCTGTCTATTGTTCAGATGATTGGCTTCCAGCACTGGCTGGCTTTCACTTTTCGCTTTGAGTTGGTTATGGCTGAAACTTGCATCAATTGTTGGGATGGGGCGGAGAAACCGAGTCCCAGTGAAGGGTGAATCCGCAAAGGGGCTTCTTTTCATTACATGAATTTAACACATCTGCTGGAGTTAGATTTCTTTGTGTATTAAGGGCATTATGGTTCAAATTAGAGGGATATTTTAAGATCATAAGAATAGAATTCCCTTCTAATGGAGTGGTGTATATTTTGGGTTTCATTATAATTCTTATTTATTTTAACACATTTGTGATTTGTCCAGAGCTTAGGTTAATGTGCCTATTTATGTGTTTAGTTTGGATGGTTTTTGCATGTAGATTTACCAGTAGGCTCGATTAAGTTAGTTTTCTTGTACCCTGGACTATTAAGGGCGTTCACATATACAACTGAATGGTGAGACAAAAGCTGTCTGCATTAAACGAAATAGAATGAAAAAAACTGCAGAGATCAGGTTGACTGCGTTTGCTGCTGCCAATAATTGTTTTCTTTCTTTCTCTTCCTGTAAGAGGTCTTCCACATTTTTTCCCTACTTCTCTCCAAATACAAAGAGAAGTTGCAGTGTCGTAACAGGGATCCGTATAGAAAAACTATTCTCTATTCTGGGTAAGAGAATAAAGCACCCAGAGTGCATCAAATTATCTAATGCTAAGCCCTGAAAGTAATGGTTATGAATTACTTTCTGACCCCAGCTGGTGACCAATTTCTGTCTTAAAGCGTAAAGATTGATGGTCCCTGCAATTTTATCCTGGTCATTGTAAATCTGTTTTTCAGGACTCTCAGTGGATATTCACTGTCTTGTCTAGGTTGTCTGCCCCTATAAACTAGTTTTAGCTTACAGCCCTTCTGGTTTGTACAGAGTGAAAAAAAAAAAAAAAGAAAAAAGCACAACCAAGGTGGCAAGTTCTGTGATGGGAATAAATAGGCAAATTTTAATCCGTCAAATTCTTCCTTACATACACCACACTTGGCAGAATTGAGTGTGGATGGCTATATGCACTGGACGGTCCAATGTGTTTGGCAACCTCTAATTCAATGCAAAACACCTGCTATTTAAAAATCTAGCTCCTTCCTTTAAAAAAAGAATCATTACAAAATAATTTTAAAAAACCCATCCCCACAGTTGCACTAAATACACTAAAGTACCGGTTTGTCACAACAACAAAACAACCTAGACATTCCCAATGAGATACACACAGACTATCACACCACCCCAAAACAAACCACCAAAACCCAAGCCCCCCACCACAGCTGGAGGCAGAGTTTTCTTCCCCAGTTTTGTTGCCCATTTCCGCCTGCACACGACTGATCTCTGGAAACTCGTTGAATCAAAACCTGAGGGGTGTTAGACCTGAACACTTTTGAAGATATGGTTCGAGGAGACTTTCTATCCACAACTTTAACACCCAAGCATGTGAAAATATGAATGGTTTCACCAGGCATCAACATGGAAGAGGAGCATTCACAGGCAGGAATAGTATTTTGCCACTTTCTAAGCAAGGACGCATTGTCTTCCCTAATCACGTAGTGGCTTTCTAGCCTAATTTATTCTTTTCAGGAAGGATTTTGTGGAATGCATGGGGGTGATGGCATCCTTGCACCACAGAGCTCGGGCTGCTGTGCACCGGCAGAGTCCCCAGAGGCATCGCGCGCAGGTTTGGGGAGCCTTATGTGAACAGGGCTATTAAGTACACGCTCTATTTGAGCGGGCGAGCACACTGGATCTCTTTTCTCTCAACTCATTATTAATGGTGTGTGTGTGTTGGGATGGGGGGACTGCCTGAAATTACAAATGAGCTAATTTCCTTTTGCAACTGAACATCAAGAATGGAGAAGTTTGTAACACTTCTTTCTTCCCAGGCAGACTCCACACCCCAAGGAGCATTTTTAAGGGTTTCCACACACGCACACACACACATACACATGCTCTTTTTTGTATCTCTCCTAATTCAAAATTTCAACAGCACTACTGTGGAGGGAAATACTTGCTAAAATAAAACGTGATGCCTGGAAGAGAAAGAATTATCCAAATCTAATTATTAGACACTGCAAGCATTTTGAGAGTCAGAGATCCTACTGAGATGGCAGAGTGCCTCATAAGTAATGCAGCAGGCAGGTTTTATTTCATTTCTAGGAGACTATTCATCTGTGGATACAAAGAATCTTTGATAAGTATGCGCATGAAGAAAAACCACTATCATTTCGGTGACACTATCAATTACTAGTTAGCAAGTACCACTGATACACCACACTGCACAACATATGAAGTGTGCCCAGCTTGTAATGGGTATAATCAGGGAGTAAATAGCACGCTGATTATTGGCATGGTGGCAAGTACGTGGAAGAAGAGTATGATAGGAAACAGTTTTAACCCAAAATAATTCACAGAGGTTTTCCGCTGTTCTTGAGCAGGAGAGGAGCAACACAGCACACAATAAACTTACACACAAGACCCTGCTGACATCAGTAGGCTCAGACAACATTTTTTGAGACTTTCGAGACGTTTGCTGCAAAGCCATTGCTGAACTATTTTAATGGTGACAATTGGACTATGGCTCACATTCAGCACAGGCCCAAAGTCCTTAATATGAATGAACTAATTTAACATTTTACAGCAGTTCTTCTTATCCTCTAGGTAATTTTAGATTGAGACTCATGGTGTTAATTGGTCAATAGGAAGACAGCGTGTACATGTTCTCATGCATGGAAACATATAAATGATTGAGTGTGCTACATTTCTTTAACTGATTTGGAAATCTTTGATTTTAATACTAACAAAAGTTTACTTGTGCAACACACACCATTTGAACCGAATTATTGTAAGCAAGGTGGCTTCTGTTTATTCTGATCCAATACTTTCCCTGGGTCCACCTTCCACCTGTAATATTCCCTCATTGCATTGTTAAGAGGGGGCTTGTCTGTGGTCTGATATCTGCTCTCATTGCTGTTTTGTGTTTTCGTGGTGTTTTATGTCACCTGTTCTGGATTTTTAGAGGACGGTTGCACAGTCTGCTCCCACACACACCCCTGCTGGAAGCCACCGCAGCAGGCTAACCATGCCCTGCAACAAGGCTCACTGATTCCTGGTGCTGCTGTAGAAAGGAAAGGCTTAATGGCTGATGTAGTCTCCTGACGAAACAAGGCAGACACAGTCACCCTCTAGATGAGATCCATAGCACCAAGTTAAACAAGTTTCATGGGAACAGAGGAGTGGGGGAGAGGACTCCTTTCTCCCTCCTCACTGCCCTCCCCACAGGGGATGGAGCCCGAGCTTCAGAGATGCTGGAAAAAACACAGTGAAGGCAGACGCCTTGAATGCTCCAGCTCAGGAAAGAGCTTACAGTGTGTCAGACACTGGGATGTCTATCTGCTAGATATCCAGAAATCCACAGGAAACCAGGCCATATTGGCTCACAGAGCATCCAGCTACTGTCTTCAAGACCTTTGGGTCTTGGGGTGCCACGTGCTCTCTTCTGGTGAGAGCTTTTGGGTTAACGAAGGACTTCTGGAAGGACGCTTGGATTAGTGATAGAGATGTCTAACAATATACTTCTAGTTCACACGAATACTGATAAATTGCAATATTCAATACAATTTCGTGGTATCACTGTGAGTTAAAGTGCTCTCAATAACATAAAAATTACCAAAGTGCACCTTCACAAAACGTACTATTCATAATTTTTCAGTCAATTAATATGGAAAATGTAAAGGAGAGCAGATTGTTTTCTATATCAACAGTTCACTGAGAAGATTGTTTTAATTACAAGGCTCTCACGTCTTTTTATATTAGGTGTCTTGTTGAGGTTGAAAAGCCATTAGTGTCTCAATGTCTTGCAAAGCTTTGTCTACAATTGTATAACAGCTACTTAGCAGTTATATGAAGCATACCATTTAAACAAAATTTAAGTCCACAATTACTCTGTTAATAAAATGTAAATTTAAAAATACATGCAACCATCATGAAGATGGAACATTTAATTCTCACTTAGCTTCCCACAGAATGAAGGGTTAATTTGGTAAAAGAGATAAGAAGACTGCAGTAATTGCTCTTATCTTATATGTGGGTGAAAATAACTTCTAAGACTTTGAATTCTAAGGCCTAAATCAAGTGTTCATTTTACCTAGCTATAACTCCCCTGGAACATTAGAAGGAACAATTAGCATAGATCTACCTGTGTATCTTAAGTTATGGTTAATGCATGGGAATCGTGTGCTTAATTTTACTGCTTTGAAAATATACCCCTGGAGAATAAAAGAAAGACTTTGGAGTTCTCAATAACAGTAAAAAGAGAAGAGCCTGATTTATTTACTTTCTCTTTTGTGATAACCTTGCTCTTTCTGGCCCTAATCCTCTGCAAGGAGTATAAAAATATGAAAAAGCAATGACGTGGATTCCTGAGCACTATGGGGCTCATTGGAAATACTGCTCCAGCGTGTCCCAACCAGGAGACAATAGAAACACAGAGGGTTTCTTCTTACAAAACTGTTGTTTGATAACTATATTATGCAATGAACCTTTCTGTGGCCATCATTACTATGAGCAGGAAGAATAAGCAGGTCAGCCCAGGAGAAGCAGTCAACATTTAATACAAGTAAGGTCTTGAGATGCTAGAGCAGTCAGAGAACTGGTTGCAGGGGGAAAATCAAGACTAGGTTTATAACAAAGAAGACAGGTGACATCGACAAGAAAACGAAGGTCCGGTACCGCTAGGAGTAGCCGTCGCGAACCAGTGAGCAGTGTGAAAAAAAAGAGGTAGCCTTCATCACTCCTGAACCCTGCACTGACACCGGGGAATATTCCCCAGCAGGGAGACCAGCACCAAATTTCCAAATAAAGGGAGAAAGAACAGAGAAGGCAGTTTGAAAAGTTAAGCCTCAGGGAACAAGATCACTCTTGTAACTGAGAGCTGGACAACCCTAAGGGAACTTTCACACCCAAAACCCATCAAACGGCAAGGGTAGTTGCCCAGAGTCAAGAGTACAAACTCTTTTAAGCTGCCTGAAAATCTTAGCCACGCATGTCTGTTAACTCACTCCCCAGAGGCTGCTCAGAAACCAGCACTTCGAACATTTGGTGTTACCTTTGAACAACATACATATTGAGAAGTAACTTCTCCTTTTTGGGACAGAACCTGCTCCCATTATTCCTTTTCTAATACCAGTCTCTCTTGAACTAATGAAGCTGCCTCTTTTACAAGATGCATAGTCCAGATCAGAAAAAATGTTTAGGAATGTGTAGGCACCTAACTTGTACCATGTACTTAAATAGGACTCATGAACCTAGATCATAATTTATTTTGTCCTGTATGGCTTGACTGGGATATGCTGAAGGTGAGTGAGCCAAGGGAAGTCCATTTTAATCCCTATCTGACCTTGCCTGTAAAGATCAGGCCAGTTATTCACATCTCCAAAGGAGCTCACACATCAAGTTTTGAGGAAGCATCCTTTTTTCAGCATACCACTGGCTGAAATTTTACAGCGAGGAGCACTTCCCATTATCTTTCCCTGCTGATCTGTAAATTATTGAATTCTGTCTCCTAACAAACCATAGGCAGAATGTGAATCAAAAAATGAATTTTCATGCAGATAGCTTCACTTTTCCACCCCATTTTTAATGCTCGCTCTCCACTCAGAAGGAGTTTGCGTCTAGAAAGGAAAGCTGTTGTCTTTTTTGCAATGTCTTATAGTTTTACCATTAAAGGATACATCAAAGCAATTTTGTAAAAATAGATTGTAAAAAAGTGCTATGCCATAATATTTCCTGTGTCGTCTGTACTATGGAACCTCACCCACCAAAAAATTAGCCATTGCTATTTATTATGCACCACCATAGCCTATATTCCAGATCAGGGTAAACTCAGTGGGAAGAAAAGGAGTGACTGAACACTCTATGTGGAAAAAATAGAAACAGTGAAAACAAAAAGTTTACTGCAGTAGCTGGTCTGCAGTAACTTACAAATTACTAACAACTTATGTAAGTTTTACATGCCTATTCCATCTGCTATTCATTAAAAAAACACGTTGCCATGGTAACTGCCACATGCCATGGTATTTATGCTGCTTCTGATGTACAAAGCATAGTTTGTGTAGGAGTGTGTGTATGTATATGATGTGGCAGCTGTCGTCTCTGCCATTTTGTTGCTGCTCCAGAAAAAAATAAAGCAAGTAGTGGCTATGAATACTCATTTGAGTAACGATACTCGCACCCATTTGACTAAAGGCCCACACAAAGCTCCACATGGTTATCATCTGACCAACCCACACACGGGGTGTTCTCGCAAGGGGGCAGAGCTGGGTGGGCTACCTTTAAAAATAATACCGCTATCTGTCACAGAATTAACAGGCTGCAAGGCAAAAGGATATCCATATTTTTAGTGACACACAGAAAACAAAGGCTTTCAGAATGACCCCCTGCTTCTATCTTTGAGAATTACAAATGGGAAATAGCACGGATGGCTATGCCCTTCAGAGAGATGTAAATTTTCAGTGCGGTGGAAAAGAAGGCAACGCAAAGCACTTCTCAGTAGTCTTCTTTCTGTCCGTTATTTAAAAGACTACTTGCTGGAGACGGACAAGCTGGTAAGAATAAAATAGGCACAAAATTTTGTCCAGTACTCAATTTGTACTGAACTTCTTTTGAGTCTTAATAGTATTGTGACATTTTTATTCTGTTTGCCATCTATTTAACTTTTACATTTCACTAGAAAAATGCCATTCAAAGGCTACTTGCATACCATTTTAACTGCATTTAGCATGAATTGGTGTCTACTACAACTTCAGAAAAGTGGTCTTATGAGATGATTTGCTTGCTACCTGCCTGAAGAGATGCTTAGTTTCACATTTGTATTCTTAACTGACAGATAGTTCTATGTAGTTTTCCATCTTAAGCCGACCCCCTTCATTTTTACTGAGCTTGCTTGTCACAAACAATTAGCAAATAGATATTTCAAGGTTCCTGAATATGATCTGACCTCAACGGTGAGGTGTTACAGTAGCAAAAAAAAAAAAAAAAAGAAAAAAGCCCAAAAAACCCTGAACTGTTGGTTCTGCTTTCTTGTGCAGTGCAAAAAATAAAAAAAGAAAGAAGCAAAAGAAACTGGCTGCTGTACCTTCACCTAAAATAATTTAAATAATTCATTAGCTAAGGGGAAGCTGCTACTTTGTGGAATATGTGTACTTGCATAAAATCAGAAAGCTGGGAAACTACCTATTCTCAGTGCCATGGCATAACCTGTTGCATGAAAACATACCTGCAAACTGACTAATAACACGAGATGGAAGGAAGGGGCAATGCCGATGACACTGGAAATTAGAAAAGCAGCCCGGCGGTATTTATTAGCCTTCTTGTGCACTTCTTGACAAAGACAAATCAACAAACCATATCAGAGTCCTGTATCACAGGAAATGAACCGAAGCAGCCCGTGCAGAGCCGTTGCCTGCACATCTTCAGCTGACTTTCAGGTGTCCCAGATTCATCCATTTCAGAAGAACTCTATAGACCAGAAATCATGATATACAGCTGTGCAAAGATTACAAGGATGCAAATAGATGGTTTTCTTCAGCAGAATGTGTTTGCTCCTTACTGAAAATATCTCAAATGTGTATGCTGAGCAGAATAAAAAGCAAGAATCACTTATTCATGTGAAGGAGATATCAGGCCTCAGTCTGCATGGCTTTGCACATTATGGAATCATTTATAGCCTTAATCATAAGTGCTTATAAAATGCTCTTCCTCATCAGAATTCTCTTTTCATACTTGCATACAAGACTTCAGGCACTTGCGCGGGTGTAAATGACCGTACGGCGGACTGGCAGTGCGCTGACATAAACTATCAGACCCTGAAGTCTTTTTCTCTCACGTATATTCCAAAACATATCTCTTTGCTCTCCAGAACAGAGGAATGAAAGAGCGAAAGTGAGGAACTGCCAAAAACCATAGGAAGAAACGAAAGCGACTATTAAGAAACGCTCTCTCCCTCCATTAGTAATGCTTGGTGGGAATTACAGCAGCCTCAGCCCCTCTCATTTTACCATGCCGTTGACCCCAGAAGGCTCTTCTAGCAGGCAGGGAATTAGCAAAAAGTCAACATGTCATACTCTGACCCTAAGACAACAGCCAGAGCAGGTTATCATAGGAGTCATTATACCCTTAAAAATGGAATCCTCGATTGCCCTGTTAAGCCTGCTTCGAGCTGTCAGAATGATGCAAAGCAGCATCATCAGGTCAGAGAAACTGGCATTTTCATGTTTTAGAGTAAATAAGTGAATAAGCAATCCTGTGATAAGGAATTTTAGGGTTCATCAGGCACAGACCTCATTCTGCGTGCTTTTGGATTTTTCCTAGAGAGCTGTTAGCATTCATAACCAAATGCATCACACAAACAGTATCTCAAAAAACCAAAACCCAAAATAACCTACCAAACAAAAAAAATGGGTCCTGGGCATTTTTTCATTCCCAGTTAGACCTAGCCTTGAACACAGCTGTTAGGCAATCTTCTCGCAGACCAAAACATACCACTTTATCAAGCACACATTTGCTTTCCAGCTCGTGTCCAGTGTAAGGTATTTTAAGGATTGCAAAATCCATGGCAGGAAGGTTTCATTCCAAACAAAATAACTATTTTATTTGTTAAACTAGATTAAACTCGCAGCACTGTGTGTTTCTAAATAATGAGAAGGGAGCTGGTAGAAATAACTGTGTAATTCCAGGAGGTCGATGACATTAACCACCGCTATTTGGCCCAGATTGCTCCACATACTTAAATGGTTATATTTTATCTACCACTGCATTCCTTGCCTCTGTATATTCAACTATAATTACCCTATCTTTCAGGATGGTGCCTCAGGTAGTCATGACTGTTGTGCTACAGGGAGCTGGGGAAACATCTCCAGCTTTGAAAACTGTTACAGGTTTTTGCAGGTGTGTTTGAGACTAGCGCAGCACAAATGAAGTTATCTAGTGCAAGAGTTAGACAATATGGACCACATGCACAGAGGGGCAATTAGCACAAACAGGGGAATAATCTACGACAGCGGAAAAATAAACAGAGCTTTTTCACGTTGAACCTGAAATCCCAATTACATTGCAGAACACAGATGTTAGTCCCATAAAATAAATACTATTGGCACCTCTGGGTTATGATTAAATCCTGCAGGCACTGAACAAAATATATACCTCTTCCCTTTATAACACATTTTCCTTCTTGCTCGGAAGCAAACATTCTTTTGCACCCAATTCCCATCATAGTTATTTATATAAAGAAAGTGATATTTAGTATCATTCCTTCTCTAGCTTATAACGTACAAGAATCTCCTTTTTCCCTCTCAGGAGAGGGATAGCAAAACTAAGATCAATGTTTCTGACAATATAATCATCCAAGCCCGGATTTCCCAGGAGTGCAATTAGTCTTCCTTGTCTTATCCTCATGTATAGACCTTATTCCCTAGCCCCTGGCTAACTCCAGACCATTTCAACAAAATATGCTTCAACACAGTCCCTGGAACCAGACCAATTCTTCAAGATGCCTCTGAAGATGTTAAGTGATACCCAAAACTCCTTCTCTGAAGGTGTCCCCTTGACGTATTCCACCTCCAGAAAGTGACCGTGGAAATGACAAAAGCATTTTAGATTGTCGTGCATGCATTTTAGGAAGGTGGGTGTTGGGATTACAGTGGTTTACAGGCTTATAATGGAATCACGCTATGCAAAACACTGGGTGTCTACTTTGCTGTACGTAGAAAACACAGCACAATACACCTCCTGTTGCAGAGTAATGAGGTCTAACCTTATGGGATATTTCACATATGCGTTTCTAAGAAGAAAAACAATAAACTGCTACCAACTCCAAGGATAAAGCAAAACGTCTAGTATGTAACAGAAGAAATCAGAGGTTTTTTTATTCCTGTCAACCATACTGCACAAAGACCAAGACAAACAAAAGGGCACAGTACAGAAAATGCTTGTTTTCTTTTTCTTTTTTTTTTTTTTTAGATCTAATTAATATCAACCCTCCCTTCCACTTCTGTGACTGATTTTCACAGTTGGGTTCCTATTTAGCCCCAACCCTCCAGTCTTTATAAAAATGATGAGCATCACATCCCTTAGATTTAGTGGGAATACCAGGATCTCTGAAATCCAGGCCTTTAATGCAATGTTTAGGCATCTAACCACCAAAGAGAACCTCAGTTCTCATTTTGGGAATCAAACTGTATATCACTGCTAATGCGAGACATTCATGTACTGAACAAGGGTGTTTGGGACAGGCGACATGGCAGGTTTCTGTGCTGTGTGATACTTTAATCTTCTAATGCTTAAAATCTGTCAGCCAGCTCTGTGAATGAACAGTGTTGCCCAAATTCTGTTTGTATAACATGCAGAATTAGGAGGCTTGGACAGGGATTCAGTACGTCAATCACTGAGGGTCTAAACCACAGCTGCCAGAAGGTCCAGAAGAAGGTGTTTCATGAGCACTGCTGTCTGCAGGTGGAGGTCAGATCACAGTGAAGGTGGTGCTCAAGGTGTGAAACTACTAGCTTAGACATCTTCCTATGGGGAGAGAAGGAAAGCATGTAAAAGAATATTTGCCGCTCTTTCTGTAATAGCTCTTGGGACCTCATGCAACCAAGAACATAATTCTTGGAGTTACCAGAACAGGAAGAAGAAGGCAGCTCAACTCCAGGCAGGTAGCAGGAGCTGATCCTGGGAAAAGAGAGGTGAAGAATTCAGTTCCCTATCAGTTATCGCCTTGATGTAGTATGTACCAACCCTTCAAAAGCCATCAGTCACCTTTCAATGGGAGGGAAAGTTGAGGAATCCCACACAGAGCACTGGACCGATGGTGCTCCCTCCTGGCTGATGGGAGCCACAGGCGCACAAGTCCCTGGAGATCAGATCTCCTGGGAATTTCAGGTCTTCCAGACCCACACTGGGAGCAACCAGGCTCAAGCTGCAGGGGGATGTTTTGCCTGGATTTTTGGATATATATACTCAATAAGGATACTTACTTCTTGACCTCACTAAAGCACATATGTGGCACAACGACTTCAGGCATGCAAGAATCAATAGGTCTTCATGATAAAGGCAGGGGGCAAACAGCTTTCGACCACCACGTGTACCAAATTGCAGGTTCAGTCCAATCAACCATTTTGGTCCAATCTCACTGTTGAGAAGGACCCTTAGCTGGTATTGGGGATCCACACTGTCTTCCTCACCCTGGCAGACTCCTGTTATAATATTTTCTTTCTGCTTGTCTTCACTACATGGCATTTTGCCTCTCTGTTGGTTTGATAAAACCCTTTCTTGGGTCCTTTGAAGACGCGTGGAACAGGGATGATGGCCACTGATGTCAACAGGACACAGCTTTTCTTCTTCACATAGGTCAGACAACCAAAAGACAGGGAGATGCAGATTTTCTGTAAGCCGGTCAGAGATAAACACTTGAAGCCTTTCCTCTAAAACCAGCTTAGCAGGAGATGTCAGCTGGGGGAACAGAGACATGAAGTTAAAATAAAAATATGAGCCATAATCTCACAGATACTTGAAATCCTCTCAGTATGAGACGGACCTGACCACTCCTACTCTCACTTCTGGGAAGATTTTTAAATGACTAGGCTACTGTGTATAAGATTAGTACCATACACTAATCAGTGCAGGATAATGAGACAGCTCAGGTCAGGACTAGACAATGGAGCTCATGAGAGGGCCTAGGATTTGGATGTTTGGTCTCCTGATCCCAAAAGGAGATGCTTCTTTGCTGAGCTGACTTCCTTCCGAACAAGGAAACCACTAAGTAAGCCCAAAAAACATGGTCATAGGCACCCATGGAGTTTTTGCCTGAAACCTAAATTCTTAAAGTGTCTCAGTCTGACTTGGATTAGGCTTTGTTGTTCTGAACTGTCGCCCTACAATAAGTGCCTGTGCTGTTGATCGGCTGCTGGCTATAACATATAACCGAGATGGAAACTGTGACTAAGCAGTGGAAAATTAGGGCTTAAGACTAACATTATACTTAAAATTTTTTAATGTTGCATTAGGATACAAGGCTCTGAGTCCTGAACCTGAGTCTCATAAGACTAGGAACAATACAAATATGTAACTATCTGACAAGAGCATGCCATCTTACGCTTCTTATTTCCTACTTTACAGTCAATAAAGGATTCAGGGTAAATTGGGAATTCACAAAATTAGGTTCATCCAAATATAAAGAATGTAGCAAGTTGCATTTTTGGGATTTGACCTCTTGTTCTTTTCCATTAATTCCTGTTCTCTCTAGTCTTCTCTTGTCATTGCCTTGCTGGAGTCTTTAGGCTATTCCACATGTAATTTTACCCTTGTGTTTCATTGAGGATATTCAGGTTCAGGAAGAAATCAACTAATTATCAGCAAGGAAGCATGATGCGCTGTGAACTGTCAGGTACTTATTTCCATTTTCAGAATTTAAACCTTCATTTGGATGGTCTGCCCCACTACCACCGATGATGCAAATGTGTTGTGAAGGTCAGGATTCCCACTGCTCAGAAGCAAGCTAAAGTGGGGTGCAAAAGGTTCCTGACCCATGGACCATGGAACGAGCATGTCAGCACAAAATTATGAAACACAGGTGCTTCTTTTCAATGTGATGTATTGCTGAAATGTAGAGTTTCAGTAGCCCTCAGACCTTTGCTCCCTCCTGTGCAATGGTCCGGATTTTATGCTCGAGGGATACTTGTAAACATTGTAAGAATAATGGCTTTTTTGAGACCTCCTGGAGCTTTTCCCTTACGGTGACATCCTTGCTTGCATAAGTAACAAGAAAGGAATGAAGAAACATGATGGGAGTCTGTTTTGTTGATAGCTCTTTCTTTGCTTTTCTTTTGCAAAATATATTCAGAAGAATGACAGGAGCCTCATAATAAAAGATCATTACTGAAGATATCCTCTCTTATTTGCAGCTCCTGGAGTGGAATCAAGAGCATTGGCAGGCTACACTGGCTTAAAATTCTGCTATTTGACAGGTAAAGATTTTATTGAGAGAGTTTTAATTTTATTTCTGCATCCTTTACATAAAGGCAGAGGGTGGGGGGGAGGAGAGAAGGAGATGAAGTGAGGAGGCATTTATGCCCTACACAAAAAATCACAACAGAATGGTGGTTTTGCAGGGAAATGCCTCACTACACATAGCGTTCATTTAAACTCCTAGGTTAACACAGTGTCTATAAAAATATGGGGTCTGTTGGATCACATAGGAAAGGAACTAAAGACTAATAAAAGGTAGGAAAAGGAATGGCAGCCATTAAGTTGGAACAACAACAGAAACAATTCCGTCACATAAATGAAAGGAATTACAATGGAAAATGTATAATATGGAACAGCAAAGGAGACAGGATAATGATTTACTGAAACTTCTGTGCCTCGTACTTCGGAGTAACAATGTGAAATTTGGCAAACAAGAGTATGCCCTTCACATGAACTCTTTATCCCCACATCCCAGAATCTGCCTTGAGTAAAACAGCTTCCATTCGTACATACGCAAGTGAAGGTTTGGATTTAGCTCGGCCACGAATTGGCAGTAAAACTGGGAAGGCCTAGGAAAAAAAGGAAAAGGAGGCCCATAAGGAGGACAGACCAGTCCCCTCCCGAGTCTGGAACACGCCCAGACTCGAGTGCCCTCTGTTTTGATGCACCCTTTGAAGCCCATCAGTTCCATCTAGATCTGCCCAGTGTCTTGGTCCCATGGGTGATGATGACCTACGTCTTTAAGTGTTACACTATTACACATTGACAGTAGGCAGTTGCATAACTAAAGCTTGTACCATAATGGTAATGCTCAAAGTGAGACCAGAAATCCTCTTTTTGGCATTATTTGCCTTCTATATGCTTGACATCAAAAACTCCGACATTCTTTCAAGCACACTAAATTACAGACATTTTCAAATAGCATGCATCAATATTTTTTTTTTTTAAAGTCCTTCCTCTTGAATATAAGCCCTAATATAAATCTAACATTTAGTAAACTACAGCTCTTTTTCCCCCCAAGGCTGGAGGAAACCTCTGCATTCAGCAAACACTTCAGTTCTTAACGGAAGGACGGTAATTTAAAAAGGGCAGGGAAAAAGGAGGTAAGGGATTGTGGGTTTACTGGAAGTGGAACAGGAAGTAATAAGGAGCTGTATAGGAAGAATGGTGTTCAGTAAAAATGATAAACAAACACACTGCTACTTTGCCCATTACCCTACACTTTCATTTCTGTGTGTGTCCACCCCCCTCCTTTCTCCTAAATTATGGTCATGTCAATGTCTCTGACTAGTCACTTAGAGCCATTATAAGGATCCTGTGTGTGTGACTCCATGCAGACTGTCAAGTAAATGATCAGTTGTAAGCTACACCAAAAGACGAAAAAAAAAAGAAAAAGTCTGTCCCATATATTCATCTATCCCAGAGGGACTCATTGTTCAAATAAGCTGGGTTTTTTCACAGCTACTATGAAAAACCAGATTCTGTGAAAAGTGAAACCAAAATTTACATGATTAGGAAAAAAATTGAAATATATGTGTCATGATAATTGTAACATTTTGGACCAGGTTCAGTAAAAGGATGTTTGTTTTGTTCACTTGTTTACTTTTAAGGAATGCCATCCCTATTTGCTATGATTCAAAGTCCATACATAAATAATTCTGTGAGCAATTACCAAATGTTGTGATTTTAGAAACATATTTCTATGTATTTGTGTGTGCAAGCCACTGCACAGTTTTAAATATTGTATTTCACTGGATTCCATATCTTCCTGGTTGCTCTTCTGCCACAAATATCTGTGCCCTGTATCATCACTGGGACATTTATTTTAATTTTGAAAAATGTAAAAGTCAGTGAATTATGGAAATTGAAATCTACCAGTATGAAATGCTTTGAGGACAGATCGTCAGGAGGCAAAGAAAAAGATATAGTCGAGAAATTCCCTTCTCCGTCCTCTTGTAAACAACGGTTTGATGTGCGAGTGACTTGAAGGGAGAGTGCCTCCAGTACGCTGCTCCCTGCGGTTTGGTTCTGAGAGTCTTGGTTTAGGTCAAGAATTGCAGCTGCTGTTTGAGGGATTTTCCCAGATCTGGGTGTATCAGGTGTTGGTTGACGCTTCGAGCACTGAGACCTGTCATCACACTGACAGGGTGTGACATAAGGGGAAGTTACAAGAGGCAGCAAGGCAGAAATGTGAAAGAAAACTCGTGCGGATACCAACCAACATTTCAAGCAGAAATTGTTAAAAAAGGTTTAGAGTTCCCTGAATAAGAGAAAAGCTTTTTCGTCCCGAGCTTGTGATATATTACTATGCCATCTACTATATAAAGCTCCAACACGAAAAAAAAAAAAAGAAAAAGAAAAAAGAAAAAAGCAATAGAAAGGATTTTAGAAGAACTAAGCTGTCATCCTGTGCTACGCCATTAACTCAGGGGTGGCTCTGCCAAGGGGGTGCTTAGTACTGCACGAGTATTTCAGTCTGAAAAATGAGAAAATTTAATCCTTGTAGAATACATTAATCTTCACCCCAATTCTATGTGACACTGTCAGCAGTTAATTTAACAGCAGAGCTTCACAAATGAAAGATCAATGCAGGGGAAGTTCCTCTGAAATCTTAGTTTATGCAATGAACATTGTCTAAAATCTACAGCCCAGACAGAAAGGTGTCTGCTGCTAACTGAACCAGCCAGCAGCTCCAGCAAAAAGGTGAAATTACAGATGTTCATGACCAAGTCCCAAATCCTTTACAGACCTCTTGTTCCCAGACATCTACAGATTTCCACAGAAGGAAAACCTGACCAAACCACTGATATTTTTCCCTTTTTGTAATGAGCGCCATACCTCCTCCATACTCTTGCGCACCCAGTGATGCACTGTCAGAGCCGAGTCTGAAAGAAATAGATAAAAAAAAACAACAACAACAAAAAAAAACAAAACCAAAAAACCTGATGTAAATCTAAATAACCTTCCCAAACCCAGTCTCCAAGAATCGAGAACATGACAATGGCATCCACAATTTATAAAGGCAGGTATTAGAGATACAGTGCTTGTCTCTGGGTGTGTCGGGCACAACTGGTGCACCAGACCTGAAGGAGAAAGGCACCAATGGCAGAACATTTGCACACATCTATATTTTTTCCGCTGGCACTCCAAAGAAGAGGACAGAAGGTCCAATGTGCCAAAAAATCACCATTGTCACGTCATAAATTTAAAGGCGTTAAACAATGAAAGACCCCTCTGGCAGAAGAGTCACTTACAGGACGTCCAACAAAACAAAGGGAAAAAAAAAGGAAAGTCAGGCTTCCCCCTTTCTGAGCACACTGTCAACTCTTCTAGGTTATAAAACACAACTGAAAATGGAGTTTTGTCACCAAAATCAACTCCTGATTGTATTCCAGTGGATTTCTACAAAACCAGAACAGTCCTTTCCCTTAAAGCGGTTGCTTCACCCACCGGAGCTTTCCAAGTCGCTCAACAGGAATTTATGTGGGGAAGCATGAGCATTTTTAAAGCTCCCAGTGCTGCTACACTGCTGGAAGTACGCCTCAACGGGTTCATTGAGTTTTTTCTCTGGAAAAGAGAGGTTCTCATACAACCTGTCCTGAGGATGACAACTATCTTGTTCCAGTCCTGGTTTCCACCTAATAGATACTGTCGCGCTGTCCACTACATTAACTCCCATGTCCTACACACTGTGCTGTACAGCAAAAAACAAGACTTCAGAGATTTGTGTATTCAAATATATAGAACATATATAGAACATACAAAGAAATAAAGCAGAAAGCATCTCAGGTCAGATTCAATGAAGATGCAATTAGCAGAGGACTGGTGAGAGCTTGGGATGGTGGTTGGAAACCGCCCTTCTGCTCCTCTACACCAGCTGGAAAAAATGCCGTGGAGAGAATTTACACACTGGCTTCGGTCATGTGCATTGCAGCGATCAGCTTCCAACCACTGCTGTTGTAGCTAGCGGTCTGCACAGCCTCAGTTTTTATGGTACAAATTTGCAAGATTTGGCCTGATCATGAGTACTATGAATTATGCACTGAGCAAAAAGTCCGTATCCAGTACAATTTCACCTCTAAATAAGAGTGAGACTACTGCAAAACCAGTTTTAACAAACGCATAGGTAAGAGTGATGAGCATTTATGTTTGCCTTTCCAGCAACCCGTGTCTCACAATAATTAGGATGTGTGTTGATTCTTCTGATTCTTTCATTTCCTTTTTAAAATTTTAAAAAAAGAAAAGGTTTGTCTATCTGATTAATAGTCAATATTTTCCACGTACTCAAGCTTTCATCTGTTGAGAATGGCAAGACGTAGTTTTCAGACACTGCTGAGGATGCAACATGTGGAATTAACTAGAATAATAATCCACAAAGAAAGAATCTGTGACATTGATTGTCATGTCATTTGTATTAAGTAAGGTGGGGGGGATAGCTCTGAGGAATTAGGATGATGCTGTGACTTGCTATGAGAACACTGCACTGCGAAAAATTTGCAAAAGAGAAGGGTATTTTATTCTCAGTTTGCTCCTATACAACCCATCCAGTGGCCAGCAATAACTATTACCTGGTAATTAGTTGGTGCCCTGGGCCAGATGTATTGACCATGTCAGCTGAATTTAAATCAACTATTACTTATAATACAGAATCATCATGGACAGTGATAATTGATAATTATTGCTCTTTCGCAGAGGGGTATCAAAAATATATGCCAGGCTTAGACCTGCACAGGAAATTAAGGAATGCTGCTGTATTTTTTTGATGCAGTCAAGGAGCAGGACTATTTTTGCATTTTGGGGGAGCCAAAAGTCGACCAGACATCCAGATAAAATGAAATATACTGAATTTTAGCAATTTTTTGCCTGTTTTTCCAATAACTGTGATGATGATGATGATGATGTCAACAGGGAAATTACAATTTCTCAACAAAATCAAATGTGATTACTTGAAAAAGTGTTCTTCCAGATATGCTTTATACTTTTAATAAGAGAATGCGGCTGCTGTATCCATAACTAGGTTTGAGAGCAGATATATGGCATTAGTGAAACTATACTGTGTAACTTTCCTATGGGAAAACAAAAGAAAATAAACTGAAAAAAGAAAGGGGAAGCCTGAAGCCTGAGAATATCATTTAATAAAGTCCAGACATGAATCATGGTGTTTAAAATCATTAGTATCCTTGATCCAAGCAAAACAGAAAGCTGAGCTAATTCAGGTACTGTACAAATAAAAACTTTCTAGCTGTATTTAGGGTAGATTCTGAGAGACAGAGAAAAGTCAGCATATACCAGCAAAATAACAGTATAGCACAGTTCACTTTGATAGCAGACAAAAATCTACATGGTACATGAAAAGACTGCAAGGGACATTTAACTACTCGCATTTTAATAATTTATTGTGCATTGCCGGGAAATCACTGCTTTTTTTTCTTAATTGAATGACAAAAAACAGTCACACAGCATTCCCTCTGCTTCTTACAGAAAACTTTTTTAAAAAATCTACTGAATTGACTCAATCTGCCATTGTTGATATAATATCAATATCAAAATGCCACATTTGCAAAAGCAACCCATCAGGACGTCAGTCCACCAAGCTGAAAAACAGAGCAGTCCCCAGAAAGAATGCAAAAACCTCTTGCCCCCGTCTAAAACAGGTGTTTGGTTTGCAAATAGGGCATGAACAACTGGACAAACACGTCTAGCAGCGTGCAGCGCCCAGTCCTGCCCAGGTGCCCAGCAGGGTTTGGAAAAGGGTTCTTCAGCCACAGCACGTTGCATTTGTAAGCTCAAGCTCTGCACATGCGGGGAAGGAGAAGGGAAGACTGACGGGCAGTCTTGCAGCCATCTTCAGCTCACGATTCCAACACAGTCTTGGAGGTTTTCCATCATCACTCCAGTGGGAAGAAGTGTACAGATACAGGTCACATCTTCCCTCTATCAAAGCAAGTGGAAGCAAATGAGTTTAAGAACAAGAACCTCTTCATGCTGGCCCTCTTGAATTTTCTTCCACATGTGACGCATGAATTCTAATGTTTGGTGCAAGAGACAAAAAAGCAGAAAAACTCTTAAAATTTAAAACAACAGCCAAGCGATACAAAATGTATTATGAATTAGCCTGTAGCAGCTCTCCTCTGAGATGATTAGCTTCCAAAGTCCATCATCTAACTATAGAAAATTTGGTGAAAAGCAAGTCAAGATTAATCAGTCTCATTTAACGGAATTATAAATATTTCCTACAATCATGTCAGGATAGCAGTTGACCATATTGCCAAAAAGAGTCTTGTAAATGGAAAAGTTATAAATAAATAGATAAGCCTTTTGGTTGGTTTGCTTCTTGCTTAGAAAAAGAGCATGATTTTTTCATCAGGTTAAAGAAAGTTCAATAATGGGTTTTTTTTCACTGAAGTGAAAGAGTAAATTGAGACTAGAGCAGAAAAAAAAAAGATTGATTACTTATTTGGCCATGAGAATTGACTAAATGAATGCTAGGGGTTGAAATGTTTACTGATTATTGTCAGTGAGGACACTTTTTGGATCCTGATTGAAGACTTCATGAGGGAAGGAAGTACAGCCATCTCCATTTTGTGGAAGGGGAACAGGTGCAAAGACCACCTTTAACAAACTCTGACTGAATCCCAACTCTATGACCATAACAGTCGAAGCTCAAAACCTTTCCGTTATCCTCCCAGTTGTTCCGGAAAGGAAACATGGGGACAGAGGCTGAGGGAGCACTGCAATGGAATTTTGGTTGGGTTCAGTGGACTCCCTTGCATATTATGGTGCTTACTCTTCAAATAACACTTTTTCTGCAGCATAGGTATCACTAGCGAGACCAGACATCTGCAGTTCATTGCCAAGGAAAGATGGACTTGCGAGCTTATCTAAGGTTTGGTTACCTCTGCATGCATTGTAGAATTATTCTGTCTCTTCAGACCTCAATTTATTTATTTTTTCCCCAACGGTATATCATCTCCACATCTGTCAGTAACAAAGAATAAAAGAAATGTCAATGGTTGTTTCTTTTCCACAGGAATGCTGTCCTTCCCCTTAGTTTGCAAGCCCTAAATTACTTTCCCATTTTGTGTTTGTGCTTTCACATGCAAAATGCTCGTGCCTTCTTTAGTTCATGATTCTTTGAAAATTGGGGTTTTTTTGTGTTTTAATTAGAAATTCACCAATAATTTTTTTTCTCTGAAGTTGAAAAGTGAGTTTCAGGGAGTGATTACATCCATTCCCCTAAAAATTTCCACAGTTTTTACAATCAATCAAAACAACAAGCATTGACAATCTAAAAAATGAACAAATAAGGTTACTTTAGCTGCCAGCAATTATACCAAAATGACAACACAAGGAAGAAAAAAATTATTGCATTCTTAAGCATTCTCGGATGAAGTAGACTTATATCGTCAGAACCCCAAATCCCCACATACTTCCAAAGGAAAAAAAGTGAGTTCATGCCTTCTCCTCAAAATTTCTATGGAGGTGACAGGAGGGGTGAGACCTCGTTTCTTACCATTTTGTCAAGCCAAACCCAGACCACAGGTCTGCCCTGGTGCTGGGGCAGATCAGTTTCCAAATGGGAAGATTCTGAACAGAAATCCAAGAGTTGCAACTGTGGTAACCAGCATCAACAAGTTCCTGCACCAGCTGAACCACAGACACATGAGGTTTCAGATGTCAGTGCTTGAAATCCCTCATTTCAATTACTCCAGTTTAGAAATCAAACAAAAGTATTCTGATTTTTATTCACAAAATTAGTGGATACACAACAATTTGCACATCTCCTTAATTTTCCTGCTCTGGGTCCTTATTTTTTGTAATCCTGCATAAAAGGGAACGGGATTAAATACCAACATAGAGGAAAAAATTACACGCATTCTTCCTAGCCTCACAATACTGTATCTTAATATTTTATCACAAGAGAGTTTGTAAAGTTGGCTGCAAAGTGCCATGCCAACTAAAAATTTATATGTACTGTACGAACAGGAGAAAATCTCATATCTCTCTCTGCTTTCCCAGACGATAGTTCTTGTCATCAGAACTATGTCCTTTGACTGTGATGGATTCACGCTGAAGTGAGGGACATCAGTGTCGTGAAAATGAAGGCTACTAAAATGTATGAGCTTACTCAACTTAGACATACGTTGACTGTTCAGGACAGTTACCCAAAGCACTACACCCGATGCTATTTTCCAGTAGCCCCCTTAGGGGAAAAATGCTCAATGACTGCTTTGAGTGGCATTGCTCTCAACAGGCTGGGACTCAATGGTGTCCTCTGAGCAGCCCGTGGTGCACAAAGTAGATTGCTGTAGAAGGGACAGAGGAGAAAGACTGGTAAGTTTTGTCCAAGGGCTGATGAGAGGTAAGATGCATGAAACAACTTTTTTCTGGTGTTTGGATCTCAGAGGGACTGGAAGGTGCCTCTGCCACAGCTTCTGTTTAAGTTCTCAAAAATCTGTGTGCAGCATCTCAAGAAGCAAAATGAAAAATGCCTTCTAGTAAATTTTTGCCCAGCCAACAGTTACTTTCACAGACAACAGCCTTAAATGTTGCAGGTACAGAGAGAAAGCAATAGAAGACAAACAGTTTGCAATTCTGTCCTGCTTTGGAATCACTTAAAATAAATACCAGGAGCCTCGAAAAGGCTTTGCTGGCAGTAGAATATCTGAATATAAAACTGAAAACCGTTTCAAAAACTCAGAGAGAGGAAATGTGGTCCAATTGGATCAATAATTTGGAGCACAGGGCCCAACCATTGTGACCACACAACAGAAATAATTGCAATCACTGCTAAAAAAAGTAACATATCTCAACACAGCTGAGATCAGGCTAATGATTCACTTTGTTTTAAATGTGAGTTATTGAAAGCAGGAATCAGAAAGTTCAAGGATGAAATTAGCCACAAAACAAATTAATCTATTTTAAAAGTTTGGGAAAAAAAGATCCCAACTTGTACAGTACTGAGGAAAAAAAAAATCTACAGAATACAACTCCAAGCTTCCAAGCTCAAAGTTAATCTGATGATATATCTGAATACTGATAACTCGGGCACAGATCCATCTCCAGAGAGAGATATGCCTGCTATGATTATCTCTCTGGTAGCTGTCAAACAAAGAGATGTCATTCTGTCTACAGTTAAACAACAACAGATGGAACAGACCCTCAGCCAAGGTAAGTAGCATCACTCCAGTGCTTTCAAATGGAGCCTTACTGTGGTTTGCACCAGTTGAAGATCTGTTCCAGATCTCTATTCCAAGGCTAGGGTTAATCTCATCGCTAATATAAGCTGAGATCATCACCGAACAAGCCACAGAAGAAGCTATGTCTTTAAGGCACAGCCTTATGTTTGTGGTATCATTGTGACACGTACCTTCATCAGTTAGGCTTTCCACTTGCTTCAGAGGACACTTACCGTGTAAAGCCTCTCAACTGCATAAATCCATGAGCTACATTATCCTGCAAAAGCATGAAGTTCTTAGGATAGAAGGCATCCTATCTTCTCTGATTTTGCATCTTGCATCTGTTACCTGAACTGCTTTTACCGCCTCCACTGAAAGAAACAGGAATTTTCAGGCAGCAAGTCATTAGATGTACGGAGGTTGCCTAAAATTGGTCAGATGATCCAAGCCCCCCTGAAAATACACTTCTTCCTCTGTTGAGTATAAAGACATATAAACAACTTGCACTGATGCTGATATCTATTCTGTAGTTGTTTAGCTAGCTAAGTTGTAGACATCGTGCCCAATGTCTTTTTAGCTATAACAGTGGAAATTAATGGATAGAGGAATCCAGTCACAATTCTACTGAATCACAGTTCTCACACATTCTGTAATATTGTAGATAAATTAGGGATACAAAATGATAAGAAATATGGTTTCTAAAATTTATGTGGTGATTTGAGGCTGTTTTATCTCCAAATCAAAATAAATCATCCATCAAGAACAGATACAAATTCTGCATGCACATTTTTATATATAAAATAATCTCTTAGAAAAAAAAAGGGAATAGAAAGAATGCTCCATATTTATCAATCTTCATTCCCATAAGACTAATAACATTTGATATCTTGACCCAAGACCATAGTGTTTTGTCTAGAAAACAGTATGTAAGGAAATAATTGTCTGTTATCTCAAGCAATTTAATCTTGAAATCACCTTATCCACTGATTTTCATAATGAAATGTATTTCAGTTTGGTCTTATGTTTGCCAAGTGATTCTGAATTACTGGTGTTTAAGGTATACGTGTTGGAATTGTGGTTCATGGACATCACAAATGGAAAACGTCTATTAGATGAGCCATTTCTGCCAGTGTAGGCTTGCTCCCCACAAAACATTTCCTGGTGTTTTGTCCAGTCTAATTTCAAAGTCCATCTGGGTGTATGAGTTATGCTATTATGAGCAAGTGTATTATTAAAATGTGTGATGTGTTTTGGCTCTATAATTTTTAGCCAAAGAGCTCTCCTTATTACTCAGTGTGGGCAAAAAAAAAAAGCAATTGCTTCTTTTGTTTACTCTTGGTCTGGAGGGGACCACCCAAAAGCCCACTTAGCAAGGGACACACATCAAACAGTACATAATACCCTGAAGCAACCACAGTGGCTAAGCCTGGTGCAGAGATAGCCAAACACGCCTCATAAGCTTAGTATAAGTGCAGCTACAGCAAACTGGAGTTCAAGGCCACCTGCAAAGGGCAGTCAGAAAGCTTTGTAAGCACCCAGATGGTGAAGCTCACCCTCAGTCCCATACTGCTGCAGGTACACTACTGTCAGTTGAGTGCCAATGCAAGTGTCTGCACATAAGCTGCGATGACTCCAACAAAAACATAACGTAAAGGAATACACCACATGATAGAAAAATGGAACTGTAAGAGAGACAAAGGCGTTAAAAAAATGTGGTGTCTAGAAAGAAGAGCTTCTAAAAAATCTGTTCAGACCAGTTTATCCTCCTCCTGAGATCACTTGGAAGGCTCATGGAGTACACTGGCACTTTGCTGTACACCAGAACCTTGACTGATTTCTATCGATCCTACATTAGGCCAAGAAATGTTTGGAAAGAGAAGGAAAGGGCTTTTATTTTACAGTGTAAGCAAATGCAACTTTCTCGGTTTCAATGGGCAATCTTTCCTTCTTATATGGCTCCTGTTAATTCTGATATCCAAGCAGCATATAGTGGTTAAATGATACTGTCCCACCCCTAAATACAGTCACATACTTACTGTTAGTACAAGTTATCTCATTCTCACTTTACAGGACAAAAGCCCAGAAACAGAGGAACAGAAGCATGAGTCAGCACCCAGCCCCAGCGTGTAATTCCCAGACTTGGGTTCCTGACACAACGAAGAGCAGATTCAGCTTTTAGAACAGGATTCACAGCAGCCAGCACAAAACACTAAATTTGAAGGTTTTCTCAAATCCTATCTGTCTTACCTAAAGATTTCTGTGAGTTCAGTACCTCTGCAGGTTCAGAGCTGCAAATCTGGAACTAGACTAAGACACCTGAAGCAAATACTCAGATACAGTAAAAGGAATTTTCATAAAAGCAGCAGAGGACACAGCAGGATATCAGCAGATAAATGTTTAAAGCACACCTGCCTGGAAAGCAGGAGGTTTAGATGTCAAGCCCTCCTAAGTCTGAAGAATTTAAACTCATGCCTCAGACTTTTTAAAATTTCTTATTTAGCAAACTAACAGTGAGGGAAAAGAGGAGAAGGTGTGCCTTGCTGAAGGACATAGTGCAAGATGACCCACCAGAGTAGAGAGCAGGTAAAACAAGTTTTGGGTAGAACATAGCAAATAGAGTGTGTGGTCCTGGGAGGGAAGAGCCAAGGGCTCTGGTACATGAAAGAGCAATAGACACTGCTCAAACATGAACCCAGGAATGGTCTCTTCCCAAAGTTCACCTCAGAGGGGAGGTAGAGAAGTACATCCAGAAGTAGACTGAATCTAGTAAGAGTTGTGGTTAAACAGTCTGTACCAGCCACAGCCCAACAGGCTATCCCTTGCAAAGGGCTGTCCTCTGAACCTGTCCCATCTCCCCATGCCCTCAGTAAGACCTTCGTTTCCCCCAGCTCACACTCTGGTGTTTTGCTGTGAACACAAAACTTGTCAGCACCTTGCTTCAGCAACAGTTTCCCCACATTGCACTACAGTTGTATGGTAAAATGGATAAACATTTTTTGTGGAAGCAGAAAGCAGAACCAAGACCCGTGCCTTCTAACCACAACCTTTGCTGTCACGTGTCTTCTCCTACATGTGTGATTTCTCCTCTTGTGAGCCTCAATTGTCTTTCCTGCATAACAACACAATAGGGACAGCAGTTATCTTCTCTTATCCCAGAGCAGACTACAGTAAGACGTAGTAAATTTTAAATGCCACATACTGGAAAGAACCTACGAGGCAGTTCCTCCCACTTCTCAGAGCATTATATCCACTGGGAGGATGTACAAGAGGTGAACGACAGGTCTTTCTTCTTCCAAGCTTGAGAAAAATATATATCCATGTTGCCAAACTAGCACACTTTGTGCTGAACTAAGTGCTCTTTGCACATGCCAGGCAACCAGAGGACACCTAGCAGACCAGGACCTTCAGAGCTATAACTGATTTGTCGTTTCTAAAGAGACTCCAAATTAGGCCACTTCTATTCTCAGCCCGTCTGAGGACAGTGGTGCCTTTGAACACATTTAAATGATCTTTGTCTGTCTTGTCTTTTCTAGCCAAAGCCATGGCATCCACGTCCTCTCAGGCACCTAAGCAGGCTGGATTTTCATGAAGCACTCCCCTCAACAAAGACGCTTAAATTAAGCTTCAGTTACACTTTAGGTTCCTAAGTGCTTTTTTGGATGTCAACCAGACTAAGAAACTTGCCCAAGGTCATGCAGGAAGTCTATGGCAGAAAAGGAAACTCATCTGGGGTCTCTGAGGTCCAGGACTAGCACCCGCAGCACTAGAACATCTTTCCTCTCTCTGCTGCTTCTATCTAACCCAAAATGACACAAAAGATCAGAAAAACTAATGACAGGAACAAACATGTTTTGGAATCAATTCATTTCATCTGAAAGGCTCTGAAACATGATCTACACTTACTTTTATCCATCTATTATCTTACCCTCCACAGATGATTGCAGAAATGCCAAATCCATCTATTTATAAAGCAGCGAAACAGTCGAGTGTTCTCTAATGTACCACTTCCAAGTGCAAGCAATATATACTGACCAGCTCGTAACTATCTTGGCAAGGATTCACACACCTGTTAGGATTTTAATTTATCAAAGACAGACGTATTTATATTTATGTCTATGGCTGCACGCTCATGAAATAGGAAAGGATGTTAAAAAAACACTAGTGCTTTAAGAGCAGCCAGGAAACTCAGAGTTAAGGCTTGTTGCTCTGTCCTTAACTCACCCATGCTACGCACAGCTCTCATATATGCATAGAAACAGCCCATGAATGTAGCTGACATATGAAAGAAAAGAGTCTGAGGCAAAGACAGAGAGTCAAATCCAACTGGAAAAACACCAGTTGAGTTCACAGAACGGCCATGCTGAAGTCAACCAACCTTTAGCAAATGTCAGAAAAAAAAAGCCTGAATTGTACCTACCATTGTCTAGACGACATGGTGCTCAGATTTGGCATGTTTGATTTTCCTTTGATTAACGAAGGAGATTATAGCAGGCTTTCCCATTTGAAGGCTGTTAATATTCTTCCCGTGTTATAATGGCCCCCAAGGATCCCGGGGAGCGCACAGGCACTCCCACTGATTCCCTGCCGTTTCCTGCAGACTCGGTGCAATTTCCACAGACCCGTTTCTTTCAGACCCATTACACACATAAGTGATACACCCCCATTATCAGCAGATCATTGAAGTGATAGATAGTAATGACTCCTTGGGAGGCAGACTGTACATCAACCTGCAGCAGAGTGTGCTTTATAGACCAGGTATAAATTCCATAGGAAATGCCGGCAGACCCTCGACTGACACGGTACCTAACAGCGCTGCCACTCCGCAGTGACAATAAAAGGCTAGGCACTGCCCTGCCCTCGGTCCACAGCAGAGCCGGGGTTAATGGGAGTTGCACACTTGAAGGAAGGACAGTCTCAGTCCCAAAGTTTATAAAAAAATCCTGTTAAATTATTTTTATTTTGTTTCCCCCCTTCAAGCATACTGCTCTCATAGTTGATCTTGAAATTCCAATAATCTGATTATTAAGTAAAATGATTCTTTAGGTTCTCTTTACTTTTGGTTCTCTCCCTCTGCCTTGTCTGAACTGACAGCATTTTCTGAAGCTAATCCTGGTACAATATCTATCTCCACCCTTGACAATGCATATTAGTTTCTAGCCCTAATCTTCCCAACTTACGTCTTATAGTCTCAACAAAAAAAAAAGTTAGCCATCCACAAGATGCTTTATTTGAGAACATTCCACCTCATATTGTCATTATAATCGCAATCACCACCTCTAAGATGATTCCAAGATGGGGGCACATCATTAAAGAATGTTCCCCTCTGCCCTGGTTGTCAATTGATAGTTTTCTGTGTCCTCACTGCAGATACCTCAGAACCCACCCACCACCCACACAGCCCACTGCTTGAAGGCACCACCCCAAGGTGTAGAGGTGTGGTATGGCACGGTTGGTGTGAACGTCAGCAAGTTAAATTTTATGAAAATAACAGCACTTCATGCATTATCTGGGACTGAGGAAAGGGAAAGGATCACAATAAATACTTAACAATAGAGTACTACAATGGACAAGGATTTTAGATGTACCAGACGACACAGTAAAATGTAAGTATACTTCTAACCCACTTTGGGTAAAGAGGCATTAGTCCCTTTTTTATGATGTACTTAATTTCCTTTTTTTTAATAAGAGTTTAATATTGATTATTGTGCCATCTAATGAGTTTCTGAATCATTCAGGTATATTGTTCTAGTATTAATTAGTTGTATTTTATAACTGAATCTGCAAGATGAAATAGCATCATTTATGACAAGTAAACAGATAACACTCATTGTAATCACATCTTTCCAGTTTTTAAATGAGAAGATTTATTAAAAATATAATTATTAACCGAATTTTATAAACAACACAGTGTGAACAAGAACAACTCCCACTCTGAGACTTCTTTATTTCAATGTAAGTCTTCTAATTTCAGTTACTTATAACCTTAAAAATTTACTTTTTAGGATAGAACCTTCTTCCTGGAAAGACTGCAAAACCTGAATAGTAATTCTTGACCAGGACAATGAAAACTATGCACTTCTCTTCCAATAAAAGTACTTCAGTAATATTTGACTTGCTGAGTTTATATAACATACTTAAGTGTATTCAGCTTTTACAAACATGCCCCAATACAGACGTAGAACTTATATTAACTTCCATGTGGTGCAAGTAACTACATGCAGTTAGTAACACTAACACACTAAAGAAAACCAGTAAGCTGCTATCGTCCTCAAAATACTGTATACCGCATGTATGTTATTTCTAATTAGGCTCTTAACAACTACTGGTTGTACTTCAGTTATTAAGCAGACAGATCAGAGAGAAATAAAAGGGCAGTCATTTGTGTACGTTATCTGAGCCATATCCTTTATGTTTTTGTTACAATTATGTTACCTTACTCCTCTTCCAGCAAGTCAGTTTCTAGTGTTGTGAAGAAAAACAAGTGCACACATTACACTGAGATTTGTGAATTTCCTGGAGTTCCGTATAACTTTTGGTCTAGCTCCCATGGCACAATCTCAACTGTAAAGCAAAGTTTGGCAGTCTCTGAATTTCAGGAACAGTTCAAGAAATATACACTCAAAGGGAAATGAATTCTAAACTGCAAATATCCCTGCTATCATACAGACTTGGCTTACATTGTGCCCCAATTCCTTTACTTTCATGATATGTCTCATCTTGGTTTAGCTCATTGCCAAAGGACAAGTTTACGGCAACTTTAAAATGGTTTATATTGGCTTGAGGGAGTGCTGCCCAGTCAGGGTTTAGTCAGAAATGGTTTATGTTGACATGACTCAGGTCTGGGCACTCGCTTGCCTTCTTTTTCTTTCCCATTTACCACGTTTTCAAACTCAATGACATACATCCTTGCCTGGAGGCAAGGGTTTTTTCCGTAGACACTTGAAACTTTCAACCATACTTCTGGTTTCACTTTGGTTATAAACTTCAAGAACTTCTTGGGAGAAGGTAGGTGCTGATACCAAACAGCATGTTACATAATGAGCTTAAAATCTACTGTGTTATAGAAACCCTCTACAAACATACAATCCAGCACAATGTAAGTAAAATGCATATTTTAAGAAAAAAACCTTTTGTACTCAGAAAGAATGTTCCATCGAATATTTCTGAATTTAAGTAAAACCAACTTGAAACCGCAGCTTGAATAAGGAGTTCTTTAACAGTGACAGAAAAATCCTTCATTACAGTAGAGACATACCACATGGAGGCTCTTGACAGTCCATCTTGTCACCAGTGAGGTGCTAAACCCCAAACTGGTCCTACGCCTATTTGTCAAGGCAGAAGTATTCTTACCCACCGTTCTCACTACTTATAGTTCTGAATTAATGCGTTCCTTTGGAAATTGTCTGACAACAGGAGAAAACTGAAATATTTAGATTTTTAGCAAAACTTCTAAATAAATAATACAAAAATTAAATACTTTGGGGGGAGGGGGCAGTTCTTTTTTTGTCTTTTACTTCATGTATGTCTTTGTATCCCATTGTCTTACCACCAACCGTCTCTATTGGCACTTCCCTGAACCTGTCTGTCTTGTGCAGAGGAAAAGAGAAAGGAAAGTCTTGCACACTTGTGTGTGTTATCCCTCCAGTTCTCTGGTCATTGCTCAATTTTCTGCAGAACGCAGGCAGTTCTTTACAAAAAGTGCTACTCAACTTTTCCTCTGCTACCCTGGAAAGTTATTTCAGCCAGTCCTAGAGCCTGTAAGCAACAAAAGTGGTGCAGTGTCTTTTACTCACTCTCCACTTCTGAACTGCAATAAGAGGTGCTGGTGGACTTAATTTACATGGGTGATCCAAAGTGACTTTTCAATGCAGAAGTACATGAAAACTCCAGAAAAGTTGAAGAGTGAAAAAAAGTCTTTCCAAACATACATTTTGTCCTGAAAGCCTGTTTCCCATGCTTCAGGAAAAGAAAAACTTTTGATTACCTTTATTTCATTTCTGGGGAAAGCTCAATTTCAAGGCAGACTCAGCTGGTCAGTAATGCAGTGGCAGCTTTTGCTTCCATCCAGCCCATTAATTTTGATAGTAAAGAGAGACAAGTACATCTGGCTGTTACAGGCAACGGTGAATGACTCAGTGTAACCAAGGGTAGCTTTAGAAGAAGCACTTAGAAGATTGCAGCCTTCCCATTAGCACTGTATGGTGAAAGGCACACTGCAGGTCACATACCACCGGGAGTGCTTGAGCAGCCTTATCATCCAGCCCTGGGGGTAAAAGCCTCCCTGGTATCTGTTCCCATTTGCAGAACCTGAGACAACAGTTTGAAAAAGAGTCATCTGCAATCATTCACAAGCAGTGCCTTATGACCACAGCTCCAACTTTCGCTGTCTATTTCTTGGGTTTTCTGCCAGCTCCACTAATGTCAGGGGAGTAGATAAGGAGATGCCTGAGCCATAACATCTTGTTCACGTGTCCAGTACAACGTTGTCCTTCTGTCACGCGTATAAACCTAGTTCACAACTCTTAAATATATCAGTAGCCTCTACCAATGCGTTTAGTCCTGGAAAATATTGTTTTCTCCATATTCTACTCTCAAAGGGATTCACCTCCTACTTAATCCTTATAGCTCAATGAATTTAGTTTTATATTTCTATAGAAACTAAACACTAGTTTTCTACACGTGAAGAAGCACAATAAAATTGCTGCTTAACAACATTTGCTTAAACAGAAAACAGTATTCACCATTTACCATAAATATATAATGACCCGTTCATCCTTTATTTGCACAACTTCCTTCCTAAACGTATTTGAAGACGCATGATGTTTTCCACAAAGTCAAAAAGCACTGCCAGTTTTCACAGTGTATTTCCTTGACACTTTTGATTGGCAGCTGTAGCCATAACAGAAACATTTGTCTTATTCCATGGGGCCACAGGTGAAAATGATACATATAGATCTTCATGGTGGATGACGCTAGGCCCAAATGGAAGAAGATTTGAGAGAATGAAATTATTCCTATTGCCCAATATTTCTTTACATTCAGGCTCACATTTTGATATTTTTCCTTTTCAGTACTTCAGGGAGAACTAGAAGATGAGCCACTACTAGCCATGACAGAAGACACCAGCACCATATGTGAAAATCATCTCATCATAGCGCAGGGTTTGTCATGTCATCCTGCAGAAGGCTAAATAATGCCTGGATTTCACATGTTAATGTGTGCTGGCAGAAGAACACTAAGGATTACCAAAGCAATGGTAACTTCACCCTTTAGATTATGGAAAAAGGTGAAGAAGAAAAAAGACTAAAACTCTAATATTTTACTGAACAGAAAGTTGGTCATTTTGTAATCCCAAAAAGTGAAACCCTATTTATAGCAACAGTGAAATCAAATAGTATGCAATCACTCTGAGGTTTGCAACATTTGACAAATTGTAATTTTGTTCTTCACAAACTCCTAAACACTTCCTGCTAAGTGACAACAAGCATCAGCAAGTTTCAACAAACCTTCTGCAGCTTCTTTATCTCACTATAAAGAACAGATGCCGTTTTGGGGCTGCTGTGAGCTCTTCTGTTCTTTGTGTAATATGCACATGTATATGAGAGTGCACATCACACGAAAATGTGATAGCCAAGGCCCATCTCAAATGCTTTTTCCGTGGTGCACAGTAAGCAAACAGCTGGCTCCAGGCAAGAATCCTCTGTCAATCATGGCAAGAACATGAGCCACACGTAATTTCATGGCAAAAGTGACAAAATTTTCAGCATTAATAAAAAAATCGTTTGGGCTGTTAAAATATACAAAGATGCTCCCACATTGTTTTCTAGTATGTTTGTGAAAATGATTATATATTTGTGCCCTTCACCAGTAGGAAGAGGGAAGTAACAAAAGTAGGTAAGTTAAAAGGAGCTGATGCTCCAAGAAAATAGGTACTTTCGGGCTATCAGGGTGCTTTGAAATATTTCAGCAAAGACCTTCCTATAAAAGAAAGAGTCCAACAAACTGCAGATTTCAGGGTGGTAGGAATTTTGCATCATGAAGTCAGAACAAATGTCACCTATATGCTAGACCAGTGTTAAGTAAAGCTTTGAAAATCCAAGCCTTTGCCAGCACACACTTTTCTTCCATTCTGGGTTCCCTCATAACACGGAGTAAAAAGACAAACCTAAGAAGTCTCACTAACTACATAGAAAAAGAGAGATTCCTCATAAAGAGAAGGGACTTGGGTTTGGAAAGCAGGAACTTTCCTGGTGGAGAAGGAAAGCAAGAAGACATTCAACTAATGAGGGGCATAACATCAGAGGCAATGCAGGAAGCAAAACTGAGACGTCAAAACAGATTGCTTCAGGGAGGGGAAAGAAATTAGCTAAATCAGGGATAAACAACTTGGAGCAAGTACAAGTGGCTTATAAAAAAGCAGAAATACATCTTGAGACAAGTGATGGCAATTGACTTTACTGTTATCAGGTAGGCAGCTGCATCATTACACAAGAGTAGAGAAGGTAGAAAACACAGACGTTAGAAGAATATGGTGTCTGCCCTGGAGTTACCTCGTGACGTCATTTTTTTCCATCCTGAGTAGTATTCCAGTTTAATGTGCCCAAGTTTTCCATTTATAAAATTTCATTGGAAAATGTCAATTCATTGGTGCCAAAACATGTAGGAGAGAACACATCTGTTGCAGTAAATATAGGCTTTTTGTTCAGGAAGACTATACTATGCATACCAGAATAAGCAAGAGGCAGAGTGACAAGAGCATCTTCCTGGAGGCAGGAGACCCAGGTTCAGGCTTTGTTCCCCTGGAGTTAGAGCACAGATTTCAGCTTCAGCCTTTCCCCAGTAAGCCCTCAAGGCTATCCATTACTCTTGATGGAACATTTTCAATCTCAACTATTAGAGCAGCTCTATTTTGTATAAATTGTATTAAGTATTCATTGAATTTTGGGCTTCAACACCAAGGGTTAGTGCCCTAATCACCTGGCTATTCTAGGAAGATTTGAGGGAGGGCAGAAAGTGGTAGGAATCATATCATAAGACTCAATGGCTTTATAAACTTCCTCCATCAGGCTCCGTACTCCATCACTGCTGAGCTCACTTCTGGGAGTCCTGACACCTTTGCAAACCTTCACTCCCCAGTCAGATTACGATCATGTCACTGGTGGAATTGGTCGAGATGTCTTTGGCAGCCCTTCTGAGTCCTTTTTTCCCTGGGCGAATGTTAAGGGGCTGGGATTTAACATGATAAGGTGTGGAACGGTCTAGAAGTAACAAAACATTCTGGAATGAACAAACAACTTCCTGATCAAGTCTAATCCTAAGGATATATTAAATTAATCCATTTTTACTTTACTTAAAAAACTAATTTAAAATTTAAAAAAAACAAAACAAAACAACATAAAACTGGAGAAGAGCAAAAAGGAACTGCTGAATGCACAATGTGTGGTTACCTCTATACATAGTTTCTTTTTTGAAGCAGAGGTGTAATTTCAAAGTACTGGTAAAGGAAAGTCAGTGCAAAGTAAGGGTAAGGGCCCTTGTTTTCATAAAGCATGATTTAACTGTAAAATACTACATTAATTACTAATTATATGGGAAAACTCCACTTCGAAATAACATGGAGAGTCTTTTGCTGTTGTTGCAAGCTTCACCAAAAAATGCCTTTTTCTGCCACCGCAATAAAGTCATAACATTACATATGCTCATACAGTAAGTTAAATAGTTTGGTTAACAAGAATGGCAATAGACCAATGAGAAATATGAGAGCTCATCACTGTAAAGCACAGCCGTTCACGCTTATTGACTTCCCTGGGCTTGTTACACATTGATTGCTTGTTTTCACACGGTTTGTACGAGCCATCCTCTTGGTAATTCATGAATTCATCCACCCTCCGTGTGTAGCATTCACTGCTCAGACGCCAGATCAAACTCATAAACACAGTGCCCGTCTCGATCAGACAAAGGCCTCAGCAGAGTAAAGGCAAACTTCACTCTACCCAGGGGTTTTGCTATGCAACCCAAGCAGAGGAGAGTGAAAGTGTACAAGAGGAGAAGATTCACCAAGCAAGTGGAGCAGGGGATGGTAAGACTCAAAAAAAAAGGGATGATTGCTGCCTTTTTTTCTTCTTCTCCCTGTCCCCAAAGGGTCAGTTGTGTGGAGCACTCATGACACAGCTCATGACCAGAAGGTGACTATGCCACGCTGTAGGGCCCTAATCTGCATGGCAGCTGGAAGGTGGCATGCACATGGAATCCCACGACAATACACAAGCCTTCAGCTATGCCTTAATTCATGGATGGCATTTTCCAGTGCAAGATCTCTCCAGTGTCCTCAGACGTAACAGGAGCAAGGTGCTGGGTCTGCAGGGGGAAGCTCAGTAATGTTTGCTTTGGAGACATTTGGAGACAATTCTGGTATATACACCACACCTTGTCAACATTGTACCAAAGTCTAAAATTGGTCTATCATTCTATAATCCATTTCAAGTTCATATTCTCCCTTCCAATACCAGGAAGGATCTCATCATATAAAAGACAGAGAAAAACATAGGTCCTGTTCTTCAGCACTTCTCACTCTCTAAATGGTCCTTTTGTGCTTTTATATTTTCAAATGAGTAATTTCTTGACCGACTCAATTCTATTTCTCACATAAAGAGTTCATCATAAATCAAAAATAAACAATATATTTCAATTTCTTAAGATTATATAACATGGGGTATATTTCCAAAACCCTCATTTAAGCAAGACCTTTGAGTTTATGGGATAGTGTACGTAAGGTCTGCAAAATCAAATTAAAAACAAGCTTTACGATAGTCTTCCCTCTGCCACAAGTAGGTCAGTAATTTCCTTGTATTATTGATAACATTTTTTTTCATTCTTTTTTCACGTAACTAATTCCAACACAGCTGTCACATAGAAGAGTTGAGATGATAAAAATCTTTGTGTTGTTACAGTACTTATAAGCCGTCTAAACTTACACAAACAAAAATACACTTGTCTTTGCCTCTTTTCTTAAATAATCATTTGACCTGTCTTGATAACCCAGATACCTAGAAAATGAGATCTGGTTTGAAAGTGGAAAAAAAAAAAAGAAAAATATTCCTGCTATTTTTCAACAAATCTCTTTCAATTTTCTGTGTTTTGAACGTAATTGGTATATATGACAAACAATGACAGCAGAGTTGCAATGGTTGCAAGTGAAAGGTATATCTGATCTCTGACATCGACATGTCATCTCGGCGGTGAATGTTATAAGAATTTGCCAATAGCTTTGAGATCTTTGTGCTTGTCAGTGAATTGTGTACTGTCTACATTTTTTGCTTTGAATTTCAGTTTCAAAATATGTGAAAATAATCAAACTAGAAGAAGTGTCAAGGGAGAATAAGAACATTCATAGATCACTGAGAATGAGTGGTGCAGTGATTTCAGGTTTTAATTGCCAGCATAGCATGCTGGCGATCTCACTATTAATGAATTAAAACAAAAAGGGTGTTTACATCAGGAAATGGGGCATGACAGTCATGACCTACGAAAAGCAGAACACCTTTTCCAATCTTTAGAACAAAAGAGTAATTTTTGGTGTTGTGTTTTTGCTTGAATAGACACATTACCAAGGACCATATGATTTGCAAATCTGGTTTAGTTCATCTGAAAAATCTCACAGATCAGGAATGTTCTTTTTCTCTCTTAATCATTCTGCTTGGTCCCCAAATTAAATGCAATTCAAACCTCTCTATCAATACGCATTCAAAATCAAAATTTCCCATTAGAGCTATTTGTAACTAAGAAATGTGTGCCTGTTGACACAAGAGCAAATGACATGAATGAGTCTGCAGACCTCAAGAGAAAAAAGGAAAATGAGACCGTAACAGCCACCCGTCTGGTACTGATTTCATCATCGTTCCACCCAAACGTTTTCTTCAGCTTTCTTTTTTAGCTTTCTTCTGGCGACATATTACAAGAACCTGGATACCTTGCTCTCAAGGAAAGCTTTTTTTTGTGTGCGTGAACTCAAAGGAATACCAAGAAAAGCTTTTTGTGTGTGTGTGAACTCAAAGGAAAACTATATGTAAAGTACTTATAGCAACATCATATACAAAAGTGCTAATAGAACAGATATTGCAAAGCTGAGAAATGCAAGCACACGCTGAGGTTCACAAAAAAAGAACATGGTAAACCACTAATGATCTGATAATTTCATAGGTCTTTCTCAAGTTCACGGTAACATTAAGGAGACTACAGTTGTTACTCAGCTGTCATGCTTTCAGTCACGGTCCCTTTGAAGAGTGAGTTAGGGTCAATAAAACCAAAAACTTACCACTTATCATAAAGTCACTGATTACAGTAACTTCTGATTTCAAATTATAAAAAGACTATTTGGGGTCTTGGAGATGTTGGGTCTGTGTTTTCTATCTTTTACTACCCTCAGACTGCTGTTGATCTTTCCTATTTCTCCTTCTGCTCCCATTCTGGTGCTTTTCTGTTTTTCACTCACTCTCGCTTGTTTTTAATTCATCACAGTCTGCCCTAGCTTGCTTCCACCCGCAGCTCTAACCTAACACTGTTTCCTCTACTCCCTCCTATGATTTTCTTTGAGGAAAAGGAGGAAACTTCAGGTCTCATCCCCAGCACAAGAGAGGAAAGAAGTGAACAGACACATGTTCTCTAACAGGAGAAACAGAATTGTGAAACAGTCTGATAAAAATCAGTGTCTATCTCATATGTGCTGACTACCAAATATTTGTAAGTGACTTGTTTCCCAGCAACGATATATCCTGGCAAGCAATGATGAATTCTTATCTTTTCATGATTCAATACAAATTTTTAGTACCTCAAATGAAGTTGCTCATTCTTCATAATAAAATATAGAGTAGAAGTAAAATAAAGTAGAGCGAGATTTAGAGACAGGGAAGATGATTCATTTTGCACTGATTGCAAATAAAACACTGTAGGGTTTGTTAAAATTTGATGTGGATATCATTACTCCTTAAAATTTACTACCCCAGACTCCCTGTTGCTCCTAAAACAATGCAGTCAAACGTAAGAGTAACACCTATTAAACTGTCTGACAAAATCCTGCCTTCAACAGTAAATTTTTGCCCCTTCTGAAACCTAGGCCTGGGTTTAAGCTGGCTCTAGGCACAGCCGACAACTTTTCAAACATATATTCCTATGTGCCTATGCACCTCTATGCCTGTGCATATGCAACAAACTGTCCCCCCAGTCATTTCAAATTCCACTTCCAAGCAAGAAGTTTCAACTCTTTGATTCCTAGAAGGGGAAAGGAGACCCTCAAGACCACTGCTCCTCTGCCTTTCAAGTACTCATACAGATAGGTCACAGATGAGAATCTCTCTTCACATCATGGCAGCCTGAGCAATTGGGACGAAAAGTCATGATCTACCTCCCACTTGAGGAGGGAGGTGAATAAGAGAGACGAAGGGACAGAGATAGAAGCAGAGAGGGAGTGAGAAGAGGTTTAACAGCAAGCAGAGATCCAGGCTAATACGGATAATGGCAAAACCACCAACTCCTTTTTCAGTGTTTGCAACCCCAGGGAGGCCAATTCTGAGAAGATCGTATTGTTCAAACAATGGATTGATCGGCATGTTCATGGGCTGCGAACAGGCCAGCTTGCGGTAGAGAGGGGGGTGGTGGGGGAACAAAGAAGCGATTTGGAGCGGTAGGGAACCGGGAGGGAGGCCAGCCAGGCATACTCTGCGCCATCAGCCCTGACATGTGGCCATGACTGCTTAAAGAGTAAAAATGCGGAGGAAGAGAAGTTAAGTAAGGCCATGCCAGAAGAGTTAGCTCAGCTAAGATCTGTCACAGGGAAGAAAAATGATTTTGAGGAAGAAGACAGAGTGTCTGTGTAGGAGCTCCCGTTGGATTGGAGAGGAGCTGTGCTCTGAACGTAGGCTAAACACAGAAAAACACATTGTAAGTATCTCAGCTTGCGTGACCCCAAAACGAATGAGCACCTCCGGTTTTGATCTCCCTCACTTCCTTTAAAAGTTAATCGGGATTTTTTTAAGTGCTTCTCAGCCTTAATTGTGTTCTAGAATACCGTAGTACAAAGCTTAAACATGTTAATTTAAAGCTTTACTACTAGCTCCCTCTCATTTTAGGGAGTAATTTAAGTGTTGGTGCTCTGTTGAAAAACTTTTTATGTAAAGAAGTAATAGGAGGGATGTCAAGGTAGAAATAACCCCACATTTGACTCCTAGACCTCCTGCACACTACAGCTTAATGGAAAGCCTACAGGGAAGGGCTTTTTTTCCTGCGAAAACTTGTATCAACATTAATCTTCGTGGCATTTTAAAAGTCAATGATAATAAGACATCCTACTTCAGAATTTAGGTTACTGTGGATTTACCCAAATAAATATTTTGTCATCCAAGGCTACATCAAGCAAATGCTGCAGAGTGCTAGTAGATCTGTAGCACAATCATTGTCTTTGAGGACCTGATGCACGCACCATATCTGTTTCATGGTAGGTGACTTTGAACTAGCTGCAATGTTTTGGCCACTGCCAAATCAAAATGGTCATTCTGGGGAGATGAAAAAAGGTCACACACCACTGTATATTCTGCTGAAGCAGAAAAGTGGTTTGTGTCTGGGACACTTTCTTTTAAGGTACAGGACCACACACATGAAAGTCTTCCAGGCCACAACTTCTTACCAAAAAAAACCAAACACTGACAGCAGCAGCGAGTTATTTAAACATTTATTAAATCACTTCACAACAAATAGTAACACATTAAGTGCTATCTTCACTCGTAGCAGTCTTATTCTAAGAGGGAAAATAGCTAAATGATTTTTTAAGTTTTTAAGATATTAATTTAGTTAATATCTATGATAGAAATTTCTTCAGGGCTTCCCTAGCAGTTCCTTTACTTGGTACAAACATCAGGATACAATATATCCATATATGTAAATATTGAAATTAATAAAGAACTTTCTGATTGTTGAACTACCTATATTTCATAAGTGAAGCAATGTGAACATCCTCTAGTCTACTGGGCACTAAGGAAAAAAACAGACCACACACTGGTAGTCTATGTCTGCTAAATTCATGGAGGGCTCTGATTTAATAAACTACATACTTATGTATGTCATGAATTTGGGTGAAGTAGGAGTTGGTGGATTCAAGTTTATTTTGCAAGAATAAAGAAAGAAAAAAAGGAAAAATACAGCTTTAGAGCCTTTTTCTCATTTTCAAGTTCTTGCAAAAGTTAAACAGCTGTCTCTCAGGCTCTTTTCCCTCCATTTTCTTCACTTTGCTAAAAGCTTTGACAAGACAAAGATTTTTTTTTCCGCATAGTTAAACACTTTCACTTCTTGCTCTCCCAACTCCCCACCTACTATGAGAAAAAGTTCTCAGTAAATAGCAGCACAGGGTATGAACAGCAAGATATTTTCATATGTTTTAACTGAAATGTCATTTATTTTAACCAAAAAAAAACCCCTATAAAATAAGTTATTTTAATATTTATGTTAGAAAATTCATTTTGTACACCTAGTGATTTTTCTAATCAAGTTTTGCAGCCCTTTTCTAACATGAAAACTCAATATTTCCTTCCCTTCCCTTCCCTTCCCTTCCCTTCCCTTCCCTCTTTTCTCCACTTTTTTAATATAATATGGACACAGAAGATGAAGTGCAAATAAAATCTCCTATACAGATACAGAAGAATGATAGCAAGAAAATCTTTTCGTGTGGTCGCAAGTGGCCACCTACATGGTCTATAGCAGAAGACAACTATTTCCTGAATTTGGAATGAATAAACTCCACTGACTTATGTTTGCCACTGACCGCACCACTGAGCAGCGATTTTGGATCACCAGAGGGTAAGGTTGCTTCTCAAAAAGGGGAGCACAGGTTTTGACGAGGGAAACATGCCCATGGTGGGGAGGGGATGATAAGGAAGCTGATGTGAACAGGGACCTTATCCCTTCTGCCCCGTCTCTACCTGCCTTTTTGCAAAGGCACATGAAGACAAAGTGGGGAGGATGTTGCTGTAGCAATGTGATGGGCCAGGGTAAATATCCTATTTGGAGGGACCTGGTACCTTTAGCAGAGCCATGGCAAGCATTAGGTCAGGACACAAACTGCTGGGACTTGGAGGAAAAGAGGAGGGGAAAACCGGACCATAGGGTAGTGAGAAGAGGAGCCCGTGAAGTGCATGAGAACCCAGAAGCTCTGAGCCCCACTTTTTAAGTTGGAAAATACCCGTCAAGTGCAATGCAAAACAACCATATTTCTTACGTACAAAACAACAAATTTCACTCATTTATTATTTCACTAATTCAGCGATATAACCCAAGGACTTAAACACTACCAATAACCAAGAAACCATGCTAATGAAGCCAAGAATTAGCATTACATCATTGTAAATAAGTATGTATAGCATAGGTACAAGAAGTCTGAACAGACATCATGGACAATTCTCCCACATGCTTGAGTTTGTAATTTTAACGCTTAGCTTTTTTATTGTATTAAGAGCTAAAAGTTCGTAGCTAACTACAAAAGAAAATAAAAACCACAACTTTATGAAGACTTTTTACAAGAAAAGACAAAAAAGAACAAAGAAAAGACAAAAATATCATTAACTCTCTGCAGTAGATTTTTTTTATCATCCTTTGAGTTACTTTGAGTTGCAACCACTGTTAGAATGAGGAGTAAACTAATCTCATTATTCCTCCTCTAGGCAGAAAGGTTTGGGGGTTTCCTTAGCTTTTTCTTTTTTTTTAATCTTATCCCATTCTTGGCCAATATTAATAAGCACGCTTGAACACCAAGTCATTATTGAATACTCTCAAACTGCTTGCTCACTCTCCATAGAGAGAAAGAAATTTCCAACCAAATTTGAATAACAAATTTGAGGAACTGGTGATCAGGTGAAAAAGTCTGGATAGGTAATTCAGTGAGAAATACTAATTTAGGTTTTCTGTGAAAGGTATTTAAGAGGTAGTCTACCACTAGCAGTAAAAGGAAATAAAGAGAAGTGGAGCTATCACAATTCTGAGAAGTACTCAGAAAAGCCAGCGTGTTTGGGGTTACATACGCGTTTCAACACCAGTTTCCGTGCTTTGTTTGGAAGAATACTGGTGCACAGATGTTAAATAGATATTCTGGTTTGGGGCCGAGAGCCCAAGACTGTGTTCTTCCAACTAATTACTTTAATTTTACAATTAGAACACAATGCTCTCTCCTCCCTCTTCTGAACGCTCCTTCTCCCCCCTCACTGTTCCCATAAGCAAATCCTACATTCTCAGCTCCATCAACCTCCTCTCCCCTAAATCACTCGCATGATCCCTTTCCTGCTATAAGGCAAATAATTTTTTTGGCTTTACAGAAAGAAGATGCTTGAAGGAGACAAACACACAATCTCTTCTCTTCAGCAGAGTTCAGATGGCAGCAAATTGACCATACCAATGTACAATTACATATTTCTGCATTTGGGTGGTGGGGGGAAGAACAGGAAGATTTTAAGGGGCAGGAAGTAAAAGGGAGAGATAAAGTTAGGTTTTCTTATCATTATGGAGCACACAACATAGCAGCATGCCCAGATTTTCTAGTTACCTAACTACACTATAAAGTAACAGATCAAAAGGGATAAAAACATGAATCTGTATGACAAACATAATTTTGTTACAAGCAATTAGCCACTCCCAAGGTGTGCCAAAAATGACGTTGCTTCCCACCAGATGATAGCCTAGGTGTGATGTGGCCAGCTTTTCAAAAAGCAGTTTGTGGAAAAACCAGTGGAATTTTTGATATCAAGCAAGAGGATCCCCAGAAACCATCAAAGAACAGGCGTGCAGGCAGGGTAATAAACTCATCTTAAAGTTAAAAGCAAGCCATTTTTGCCAACGGTTCTCCTTCTGCCTGACCAGAGTTTTTAATTATGGACATTGATGGCTTGTTTCAAAAAGTTCCTCTACGACTTTGACAACTGGAGTTTCCACTCTGTTGATATGAAGCTGACTTTTTTGAAGGTAATGTAAGTACTGTGTAATGCATTAAGATAGATCTGACTCTTTAATATTTATAAGATTAGCATTTATATTAGACCATAATGAGCTCCAATTAGTATCATTCCAATCTAACCTAAGGTCTATAACCCAATTTTCTTACATTTCAGACATCATCTTCAAAAGTAAGACGGAAAAGAATTGATTGATTCATGACAACATTTTTTAGGGTCTACTGGGAAGAAGAATTGCTTGAATGATTGATCAGCATTTTTTCATCTGTCGCTTGAGGTATCTTTTATGAAAAATACCATGTAAAGCTATGAATTCATGCACTGATAATAGCAAGTATTTAGAAATTAACTTTTTTTTTTTTGCTTGTTCAAAATCTAAACATTTCCCTTGCTTGTCAAATAAATCTTTAATTAAATTGATTTCCCTTGTTGCATCCCTTTCACAGGTAGATTGTTAAATCATTTGAAACCTCAAGGTGATGCCAGGCTGGCATCTAAATAAATTTATCCTGTATAACCCCTGCTGATACCCTGCGCTCTGTTTTAATCAGCAGTGCTGTGACTGAGCAGAAAGCTCTCTTTGTAAGATTTTTGGCTCACATCTCCAGTGACCCATCACCTTTTGATCGAGAGGTGGGAGATGAAGGAAACACCTCACGCAGGCTGGAAAGCGGCTGCTGGACACACAGACCTTGTGCTTTATGGAGAAGACATGGTGAATGCCTGCTGCAGACAGGGGGATGGAAGGTAAAAACAAGGTATAAAAGGGATATTAACCTCGCAAAGATGCCAGAAGGACGAGTCCCTTCTAACTTCAGGAATCAGTAGGCGGGCAAAGATAGATTTTGAGCACAATTGTAAACTTTCATAAGGTTGTAATTTTTCACAAGAGTGATTTTCACTTTATGCATTTCAGTCAAAATAAGGCTAAATTTTTTAGATGTGTTTCATCAGAAGAGAGTCCTAAATCAGATACGGCATGGGAATTGTTGTGGGAATAAAAACACGAGAGGTATCAGAAGCTGACACACTTGACCAGCGGTGATGCGGTAAGATATGGCTGAGCTGTGAGAGGACAGAGCTTTGTGTGCAAAATCCCGCATCTCCGTCACCTGGCCTCTGCAGCATCTCCATCACCTGGCCTCTGCAGCATCTCCTTCCTGTAAGCAAGCCCAACAACAAATCCTATTTCTTCTTCTGAAGAAATACACAGAAATGATTACTTCCATATCATAAGAAAACATATTGTCCCTAATGTTCAGCCTACGTAAACCACAAGTAATTTACCTATTCATATTCATAGCACAGGTTAGTGTGCATATACAATCCAATTTGTGCACATCTCTTCAAGCAAGGTCTACCACCTGCTTTTATGCACTCTCCCTTTACCCAGTACAATTCCCTGGTAGTCTACATTAATGCATTAATGATGCTGTGCTTTTGTTTTAGATTTTACTATACGGAAGTCTTTGTAAACATACATGAAATAAATATAAAAACTTTTTCTTAGGAGTCATATTAACAGATGCTGCTCTGTCCATAGAAATGCTACAATAGATACCAACATTCAATGAAAAAAAGATCAAAATAGGGTTCAAAATGTTACCCTTCCTCTCAGTTACTTTAGTCTCTCATGTCTTTCCACAAGATGGGCACACTCTCTAGCACATAACTCACTAGGAACGACTGTTGCAATGAAATACATAACAAGAGCCCAACCACATTGCGCTTCACAGCTTTTCTGTCTTCTGCAGCGCTGTCCCTCTCTTGTCCCTCAACTTGAAGTTACAAGGCTAAGACCCTACCTCAAGGCCTATTTTCAGGCAATAGTTCCCTGATAGATATGCTTCATTTCAATTTATTTCTTAAGTTATGACTTGTATTCTTGCCTTCCAGTAAAAAGAAAAAAATCTGTCCCGTGTGCCATGTGAGCTCTAATAAATCATTACCCTCTTCTAGTAATGTCTATCTTCAGTTCAGTCCATGTTATCAAATCCCCTTAAACAAGTATTCAAGTCAGCTCATAGCCAGTAGTCCATCAGTGCTGATGGAATATTATCCACCTTGATTCATGTTTCTGTTGTCTCAGTATCTGCAGAAGACAGTAAATGGAAGTATTTGGAAACAATAATCCTTCATTCTCTTGTTTCATGAAGTAATCTCAGTGATCCCTACTGCCTTGCAGCTCTTCCCCTTTCAAGTAAAATCTAGTAACTCTCCAGTTCAGCTGTCAGTGCTGCTTCAATTTTACACTTCTCTCTATGCCCAGAGCTTGTAAAATTAGTTTTACTCAACATGCCATCCAGCAAAGGAGGATTATGCAGGGATATCAGTGAAGGTCTTGAAACAGAGATGCCATTCAGAAAGAGTGCGTAAGTCAAGAATACTGTTTCTGTTGAACCTTCCCCACTACAGCATCATGCACTTGCTCATCCACGGAAATCTTTCCTCGTACGACCCACCAGCTTTCAGGAAAGTGAGACCCTTCAATATATCAAATGTGCTGCACATGTTCTTGTGCTCTTGCAACTGAAAATCAACATGGCAATAAGAAAAGGTGTTGCTGATAACAGAATAAAAATAATAATATCTACAGGGTAAAAAAGAAAATCTGTCAAGACTGGAGATTACATATTTGAAGTAGAAGTAACAAGATGAAGTCTTAAATGTCCACAGGAATTGTGATTAAACACAGCACATACAGCACACTAAAATTCAAGATGATATGGTAATCGGATGTTTGAATTGTTTAGAAGATGCTAATTTACAGGTGCTAAAATGCTTGGGACACCGGTTGTCTGGTTGTCTGTTCAATGACATACTTCCCTCCCTATCCTGAACTGATAGAGGTACCTTAAGCTGGCAGCTTTCAGCTGACATTACAATGAGAAACCAGAATAATGAAAAAGTCTAATGACTGAATTAGAAAGCATCTTGCAGACAAATTCTGTATCAACATCCAGTGTTACCAGCACCACTGTGGAAAACATCTCAAAAGCAAGGGAGTAGTACTGTACCATTTCCTTTATGCCTACTGTTTAAAAATAAATAAATAAATAAAATTCATTTGTTTGCCCTACCTCTTTCTGCATCATCCATGTTGATTGCTAGTGTTGGTTTGGGGCAATTAAAACAGTGCGAGTGATGAATTTGAGTAGCCGTTTTTATATTGACTGTACAGCACTGGTGGGAGAAAAGAGGTAGTTAACTGAAAACTCATTAAGTTAGTTACGCATGCAGACAGAGAAGCTGCACTGAAAACAAACACACAAGAAAAGCATCTCTGGATCAGAACAAGGGTTCACCTCGCTCAGCAGCACGTTTCGAATGGCAATCAGAAGCGACTGCAGAGGAAAGCTTAGTAGTGGGGAATACACAATATTTCCCTTAACACTTCCTCAGCCTCCGGACCTTTTCAGCTCTGGATCCTCCTGGGCAACAGGTGGCCTCTATTTAGCTGGTAAGCTCCAGCGGGCTGCTATTACCTGGACCTCTGCAGCTTTCCTTTGGTCGCATGTTGTCTCAGCTTTCACGCGCTGCCTTGGCAAAGACTTCCATGGCTCAGACACACATTGCGAGCACCGCTTTCTCCTTCTGGCTTTCAGCACGACTTCGACTAGCTTCTTTATCCCCTCTGGAGGATCCGACAGAAGTTGCACAACGTTAATTCCTTCCAGTAACGTTTGTAATTCCTCAACCAATTCATTACAAGGGAGCTTATCACCATGATGTCTCGGGGCTCTTCCAGAGCTCCTCCTGCTTTCCCAGGGATGTAGCAACAGCCAAAAATGCTTTAATCCACCTGCATGCAGTAATAAGTTTGTGACCTTTATTGTCTGAGGCAGACCTCAAAGTTAACTATGCATTTGTGACCAGGAGATTCAATTGCAGCTGAGGGCTCTGCAGGAATTGCTCTCAGAGAGCTCTGATAAGACTCGGTGCAGAATATGCCTGTCTGTGATGTGGTAGATTTGATACCAGCGGTCCACAGAGACATTAAGTTTCTCTCTGCCTACAACACTAAAAGATAGGACTTAATAACAGGTATTCTCTGTGTCAATGTTTAATGCCTTTTTTAGCTGTTTCAACTAGAAATTTTTTTTGCTTTTCAAATTTTTTTTTCTAGGATTTACAATAGCGGACATTTTTTGCTAAAAATGCAAATAAAAAATAAAAATATTTTGCAAATACAAAGTCGCAAAAATGTGCGCGTGCTATTTAAATACAACAAATGGATCGTTTTTGATTTAAGCAGGCTCCCTTCCACAAGAAAAGAAGACTGCCTTGCTAAGCAAAATACTTTTTAGACAACTAGCTCTATTTTCCCATTTGAAGCAAAATGCATATGGCTAAATCACTATTTATGATCCAACATATTTTCAAAAATGAGTGCATCTAATTTAAGAAAGGTCTTCGGGATCTGCTTTGAAAACTACTACAGAGTAACTTACATGACTTGTACATCTCTTGGGATCATAAACTCAGCTTAAAGGTACAGAAAACAGCAGTGATTTGATAAAGGGTTTTGCTTAAAAATAAAATATTTGCTAGAGGTACAATCACTTATTGGTATTTTAAATAAACAGGCAGTCTTTGCTATTTCCTAAAACCCTTCTGGGGTATTTTGTCCAGAGAAACATTTCCCAGAGGCTTTTATCATGTCTGGAAAGGGGGCTTATTCACAGAGCATTATTTATGATTTGTCTTCAAGGTATATTCTATTTTTTGGACAATGTCTTCAGTGGAAAAGCAAATAGATCAGGACAGAATACTTTTAACTTCAAAACTGCCTAAATTTCCCCATGCCCCACAACAAATAAGTCAGCCTCAAGTCTTTTGCTGCAAACATTTCAAAATACTCAGCAACGATCTGATCTATGAACTAGGTTGGTGAACTCTGGCTGTTAGTGACTCCGGCACCGCACACAATACTTTTGCACCGTTTTCCATGAATACCAGGAGATCCTTAGACATCAGGCACTTGCCTGCATTGGCTGGACTGCAAAACCAAATCCTCTGGAGACCTGACATGACTTCAGCAAATAAATGGAAAGTTGTTGGTCGTGTTTTGCAACAGGCTCAGGGTTTCTCTCCACCTGCTACTGGGCCACTTACTAGCGTGGGCCAGTAGAAACACTCCTGAAAAGCTGAGATTTTATCACTTAGTGCATTCCATGATTCCGAAGCCCTGAAATCCCTTCTTTTATCACTTCAAAGACAAAACAACTCATTCAGAGGAAAATCACTTAAATCCCCAATCAACATCATCAGGATCTACTCAGTTATTCCTGAGATACTCTTCTGGATTTTTTCCCCAAGGACATTTAACTAAAAAGATATATAGCTGTAGAGCTGGTTTGGAATTTGAGCAATAGCAATAATCTACAAAATGAAAGCTATATTGCAGCAGATGGGAAGAGACAGAAGAAAATGGAGAGGATCAGCTGCGGTTCTGAATTTCTTGCAGGTGTACAATGATTACCTAGTGGATCACACACATCATAGTGCCCTAAAGAGAAAAAAGACACTCATCGAGGCATGTGTTGCAGGCCAAACTGTTCAATGTAATTCTAACTGCAAAGGGAGAGAGAAATTTGTCCACCATTTTAGCATATCTGGTTTTATTTCACTGAAAGCACAACTGGGGATAATGCATCCGTCCAAACGGCTGGTTTGGAGCTGACGGCAATCTAATCACTGTCTTATTTAGGTTGATAGATTAAGGGGAATAACAGGCAGTTTAATCAACTCTAATCTTTTGCAGCCCAGAAGCTGTATTTCAGCTAGTGTTGTAATTGAGGATATTTGTGTTGTGTAATGGCTGTGCATTCAGTTACCAGGTTGGAAGCTGCATGTACACCTGACTAAGCACCTTCTAATACCTAATTTAATGTAAGGGTCTGCATCACCAGATTAAAGAAAATATCTTTATATCAGCAGGATTAAAGGTCTTTTCATGTATGTATTTTTCAAAAGTAAAAGATGGAGTGATTTGTATTCAGTTTTCATTACTAAAAGGCTAGCTCCTCAAGCTCATTAGCTCAGTTGTGACTGGTCCTGTCTTGCATAATGCTTTTGTTCCTTGATGAATAAGCAGAGATTTCAGGAACATGATGAATTTAAAAGGTGTTTCTCTTTGTATGATGTTGTATGCCAGTTTAACAATCCAAATATTAGTGCTGGTAGAAATCATCCAAAAGTGTTCCTGCTTGAAAACTTTCCTTTTGCAATCTCACTCCATATACTTCTATGAACCCTTTTTGCCTATGAATACGGTAAAAGAAGACATGGACAAGAGGATAATTGAAATTGGCAAATTAAAGGTATTTCAGGTTGAGTGTTTTAACACCTTGTCCGAGCAGGAGCATTCATTGCTGTAGCATTTAGTTCAGTTTAGTTCTTGGCTATCATGATTCATGACCGAGTAGGTAGGCAATTTTTATTTTTGATTTTATGATTCCATTCCAGTTTTACCATGAAGGATATAGTGTAAGGATTGTGAAAACAGCTTGGTAAGGTAAAATTGGCATTTTAGGAGGAAAGACTCTAGCACAAGAGCTGACAAAATAGCTGCAACAAATGAAGCATTTATTGTGAGAAGTCATGAGAATTATTTTGCCAATTGTCAGCTAAACATCGAGCATTTTCATGTTAACTTGGAAATAGCAGTCTCCATTGAGAAACCCCAGCAGCTGAAATCCTGCTATTCACAAGAAAATAATAAGTAAAAAACCCTTACTAGACAATATTACTTTGTATTATCTACCAAACCCTATGCATGAGCTCTTCTCTTGAATATCCCCACTTTGTTTCACACTGATGTATTTAATGGCCTCATTTGTGTATTGGTTCACATTTTCATTATATTTTGCCATTTAGCATTCTCCATGATTGTGTTTCTTTGAACAGATGCACTACAGTTTCTCTGCAGCAAATTCTATGATCCATAATTAGATGTCAATATGTTTTCTTGTAATGCTATTGTGAATTAAACACATTTTTAGTTACATGGACATTAATTAAAATCATATGCTGAATTGTTACATCTTTTCAAGCCAGTTGGAGAAAATATTTCTGGTTTACTTGAGCGCTGTAGAGCATTCCATTTTATTTCTTCATTAGTTACTGTACTGGAAGAATCTACTCCCATCCCACCCCAAATGACGCAATATTAACGTTCATAACAAGATCAATCCTGCCCTGCAATGCATGGATCTAAGCTCTAAAGAATGCCTTCAGTCATATGCACTTAAATGGGAGATGAGGACACCCTCTCTCTAGGAACTGAGATCTACAGTTATTAAACACGACAGAGGGAAGGTAAGACCCAGAGCTTATTTTCATCACAGGTGTCATTGCTTCTACAGGGGCATAATGGAGAACCAATATATTACAGGAGGAAAAAGTGACCTTAAATCAAGGAAGAACCAGGTCTATAGTCCTAAACTAAGTGCCTACAAGTAAAGTTTAGAAACCTGACTGCTCTTAACAGATAGGAGGAACAGAGGGAACAACAGTAGTACCGAGATCTTGCATAATCATTGACATGTTTTATATACTAAATGACGTAATTTTTTTTTTTGCCTGTAGGGGAATCAGTTTTGATGGGCAGGAGCTAAGAATTTTCTTCAAAAAAAAACTATAGCAGTAAGTTTTGGAGGAGGTTTCAAGCAGGTCCCAACAGAATGAATGGCATAAGGCTGGCATAAGATGTGTGAAATAACTGTAAACAGCTAGTGGGATGTGAGCTAGTGAGGAAAAGAGCAAAGAACAGCTTAAAATAATAAGGCGAGCCAGTGAGAACCAATATTCTTCCCTATTATTGTAGGTGGCACGTCCTTCCAAAAACACCCTTTTGGTTAGCATAACATTTATTTCTACTTCCTACTCACTGAGGGCAAGTTTTGCCTCCACTTTGCAGTTGCCAAAGTTTCCAAGACATAAATGATATGATTCAGAAGAGTAAAAGTAGGATGAAGAAGGGTGGTTGGAGTTCAACCTCTCCTCTGCTTGGTGGACCTTCACTCTGTGGAATACGTTGCACAAGACAAGCAGAAGAGGTATCCACAGAAGAAAAAAAAAAAAAAAAAAAAAAAAAAAGAGTAGATAGATCCCTTATTTAAACACCCCATGTAAGACAAAGTGAGGCTGAACTGTTCAAAGGGAGGGTTCTGCGCTGCCCATCTTTTATTCTCCTGCTGTGGCACATCCTCCCATTTTACCCAGTCCCTCTCTCCAGAGAGTTTCGTTACAGGTGTGAGTTTGCTCCAGAGGAAACAACGACCCAGATAACAGCCAAATTCTGCTTTTTCATACCATTGTATCATGCAGCAGCATACAAACACATACTGGAGTGTCTCGGTAGCTTTCAAAGGACGGGCTAAGGATCTGATTAGGAAAGTATGGTAGAACATACAGGGGAAAAAGAAAGGGAGATTATAGATGAGCCCCTGTCATCTGTGGAAATGTAAAGCTCTCCAATGACACTTTTAAACCCCACAGGTGTTTTGCCGCAGTGGGAAGCCATTGCTAACTTGGGTACAAAAGCAGTTTTTCTGCAGCTTTCCTCGCTCTGTCCTCCCTCACCCCTCTCCATATGCAGCTGTATAAGGAAGATTATAAGTAGAGTTTGTGGGGATGTGCCTTCAGCATTTTCCAGAGGATGCTAATTGATTAAAATTTGAATGTTTATAAGATGGGTACTTGCAAAATGAGACATTCAGAAGGAGAAATGAAAAAATTTTTCTTCATCCCATTTCATTGTCATTTTAGTGAAAAGTTCAAATTTTTAGCTTTCAGAAGATACAGAAAGACTTATGTGAAAACAAAAAACTGATAAATGACTGCCTTTTTCCAAGTTTTCAGCTTGTGAAAGTTAGAGAGATTGCAATTTCGCCTCCTGACTTAGCTCTATTTTCAGTGAGAGCACATGCGGTTCTAATGAGTGCCATTAGGTCCGTGACAAATTTTCTGAGTATGAAACCTACTTATGGTAAAACACAGACTTCACAAAATTAAAAATAGTGTATTGAGTTTTTAGGAGATTGAAAGGCAAACATTCTGAACTGTGAATAAGTCAATTTTTTAAAACCTGTAAGAAATCTCAAATTTAGAGAGGAGCCCAATTTGCATGCAAGATTTACTGTAAATTTTGAACACAAATGTCATTGAAGTGTTCACTGGATTAGGTTATACAAAAGACAACTTCTGACTGAAGACTCTACTATTTGCAAGTATCACATAGGCAAATAGCTAGAGCAGTTGTGAGTACAAGTTTAAAGTCTATAGATCAAGGCTTGGATTCTCTGAACACATCAAAAGTCTCATAGCAGCTCCCAAGGTTCTGCTGATTAACCCAGTAGGATATTAATTAAGCAAACATCTGCCATCCATACTCAGCATTCTCTTTCACCAATTAGGAGAGATCTGGGTAATTTCAGACTTCTGAAGCACATCTTTTTTTTTTTTTTTTTTCCCCAGGAATTAAGTCTATACAGCACTGATTGAAATAAGCCAGTTTACTACTAAAACAGCCTGTAATACCTACTGGAAGTAGCAGAACTGAAGGAAAAAGAAGATTACCATTTTAAAAATAGTTCAAGCTACCTGACCCAGTTTTGCGTAGCTGCTAGATTCTCAGGCAGACATCGTCCTGTGCCATGTACTGGAAGAACAAGGGGTTAGATAGTCCCTTCCCAGAGAAAAAGCTCTGAGGCAATGCAAAACAACAAAAAAGTTTAGCAGAGCTCTACAAAAAACAGTAGTTAAGGAGAACAGGATTATTATTTTCTAAAGTTGCATACAAAGAGGTCAGGGTTAGAAATATACTAATCATTTTCCTTGCACAATATCTGCCTTCTCATGATCCTCTGGTACTTTATAACACTGATGGTGACATTTTTATGACTACAGTCAAAAGTGCAGTGCTGCTTCTGTGGTGCCTACTTTCCAGAGGTTTATATATTTCACATAATGTACACCAAAGCACAGAAGTTTACCAGCAGATCTTTCTTATCCATCTTGCCAGTGAACAACTTTCTCCAGTTGCCCCCTTTCCATCTTGACTGCTCTAATCAAGGCCAGGTAAACACTGAAGTCAGTTATGTCTACTCAAAGATAGTAGAGATCTATTACTCTCCCAAAGTTATCCCTAGTCCACTGCTTTGATAACATCACCTTCCTTGCAGTCCACTTGGCTTCCCCTTTTTTAACCTGCTGTGATCTTCAGCTTGCTCTCCAGCCATGTCCCAGTTACCACTCCTCATACTCAACTAAGATGCCAACAACTCCAACCAACCAGCGACAGGCGCTTCCTTCGTGCCTTCACTCTTGCTGCCCGTGAGAACATGTGGCTGCCCGTAAACACAAAGAACCACTTCATTGTCCCATTTCAAAACTAACCTTAAAAATTCTCCTCTGCCATGATGCTTTAAAAAAACTGTCCATGGTTAAGCAGCTGGTGTGCCGAGACCACTGCCTACTGTGCCAGTCAATTTCCTCTTATTTTTAACACTCCCCATGCAGGACCAGCCATCTGTTTCTTGTTTTATCCTTTGATTGCAATCTTTTGGGGATGGATTTATTTCTGTACATTTAGCACCAGCCAGACTGGGGTCAATGAACCCAGGCAGCCCCATTCAGTAGTATATAAATACATAATATAGTCCTTCACGCTGCAGTTGTGGGGATTTGGTTTATTTTCCTTTTGGTATTGGAATGGGAAGTAATCCAACATTTTTCATTTACTTTTTTTTTTTTTTAATTAGAATCCAATAAACACATAGACAAAATAATAAAAAAAAAATTGTTGTTTTTACAGGTATGTCATGCAATAATACCGTTTAAGAATACAGTTTATTGCTGAATACCATATACCCGCAGTGAACCTTTCTCCCCTCTGTTAGAACACTGAATCCCAAAGCAACGTATGATGTACTAGGTTTCGTTGTTTAATTCTTAATTACCATTGAGACAGTATACATGTGGAACTGTGATTAGCTTTACAACAAAAGAAGTGAAAGTGTAGAAGAACTGGAAAAAATTATAAAAACTGGGACTCTTGCAAGACTTACCTCAAGTTTTCCTACGGTACTGTCTAGAAGGGCTTAATATTAATAGTTGCTGTGCAGTAAGACCTGCTTTGAAACAGTGAAGGATCTACAAACCAGAATGACAGAACTTGTGTAGAGGTGCCCTCTGGGTTGGTACCATCCGACTCATTCCTAAATTGCAGGCTGTGTCTAATAGATGCCAGGTTTTTCCGAACTTGCAGATTTCATTGACAGCAAAGAGGTGGCTGTTTTGTCCCTGCAGATGTCTCTTCAAGCTTGTTTTAAAAAGCCCTTGGCATCCTGGTTTGTACAGTAGGGGCACGGCAGGTGGCAGATCATTTTGTGAATAGGTTTTCATAATACAATAGCAGAAGGTGGGAACAGGCGTTTCAAATTTCCGTTTTGCCTAAGGAATCTTGAATGCATTTCCCCATATAAGCTCCTTAACTATCCAGAAACAGGTAAGTCTACAGTGAAGCTGGACCAGTTCCTTGTCCTGAAGCTATTGCATTACTTCATGCAAAACTAAATATCTGTACCTCCAACTCCAACTCCTTTTTGCAGTAGACTTGCATGTACTATGTACCAGCCCTTACACTTTCCTGCCATTTATCCAGAATCCAGTGTATCATCACAGATAAGAAAGCGTGGAAATGCTTACTATAAATGTCAGAGGGGCTTAAACATTTCTCAGTATTTCTGAGAAATACTCATTTCTGAGTATTTCTCAGAAGTGAAAAGTCTTGCTCAGTCCCAACCATCTCTCTTCTGAACAAGCAGGCTGGAAAGTATTTGAGTTTCAGAAGTTACATGACGAAGAGGTGGGTTTAATCATCAGAATTTTGGCCTGAGGTGAAGAACGGTGATTAATCACCTAACCAAATCATTTTCTGTATCTAGTTATGCATACAATATACTCCGATTTCTAAAATGATCTAAAACTCCTATATAGGAACAAGAAAAGATAATTAAACCATTAAAAAGAAAAAAAAAAGAAAAAGAAAAGGAAAGGGAAAGGAAACAAAAAATACAACAATCTAAGACAGAAGAGAACAGAGACGTGGAAAAAAACCCCGGAACTGTGGTTAACCTGTCATTTTATCTTGCTGTCGTTCTTGATTTATGAAATCCAAGAAAAAAGTAATATGTAAAGAAAAAAAATAATCTGTCCCTTGGATATTTGCTAGGTTATCAAGTCACACTTTGAAAGCTGCCTTATTTTAAGAATTTTCAGAGGATTACTTCTCCCATATCTCTGTTTTGAATTTGACATTCATGAAAAGGAGAGACCAATAAAACTAACCAGATCCACACTTGTACCAAATCGTGTAACCTATCACACATCCACAGAGCAAACCTCAAAAGACAGGGGCACAATCCTGCAGGGTTTTGCTCAAGGAAGTCTTATTTCTGTAAAGACAACAGTAGAATACCTTTCTAATGCATGTCCTTTCACAAACACAACATATACAGTACTTCACATCTGGAGTGCTCTGGAGCAGAAGCTCAAATGTGCCAAGTTATGCGGTGCTTTCTGTCGTAACAAATGTCTGCTGGGGATTTATAGGGGAAAATTTTGCCTTGGCAAGGGTGATAAACATGTACTAATAATACTTTTCCATCTCAAACATTCATGTTTCTATGGGTAGATAGGGACCAACAAACTTATCCATCGGTGATCTAAACCAATACATGAGCCCAGAGGTGAAACCCGCTGTGCCAATAAATGATTTTTCCTATCCTGAATCCACAGGTTGCAGAATAAAGGAATTAAAGCTATCATTCATTTTGGCTTGCTCTTACTGTTGCTGCATGAAAGCAATGGCTGATGAGCAGCTGCATCATCCTGGTGCAAACTCAACGAATTTGCCCCAGCATAAAGACAAATCACTCCAGTTATTAAGAGAAAAGCTAAGCAGTCACTAGGAGAGGAGCTGATTATTCTACCATATTATACTATCCTCTCAAATGTCTTGATTTTGTTTGATTTTTTCCCATCAAGTGCCAGAAAGAGCTGGCTGTCAACAACTCGCAGGTTCCTTTTACAAAGCTGTAGATTTTCCAAGACTGTGCACCAAATCAGAATTTGTGATGATTTACACCCACTCATGCTGTACATGCAGATGGAAATCTGAACAATGAAACAAAGCCTGTATATATCCTTCCTTTTGTGACCTGCAGTGCGGGGCTTTTTGGGAAGAACCTGAGGGTAGAAGTTACTTTACATGGAGTACTCTTTAAAGATTACAGACAATACAGCTCACCCCAAAAGNAAAAAAAAAGAAAAAAAGAGAAGACCTGGTTCCTGGCAGTAATAGCCACAGGAAAGTTTCTCTTCATTTTCTGAAAACTGGGGTGCTTTCCCATGTGCTTCACTGACACTAAGCTTTATTTCTAAACTGTGAAATTTGTGTGAGGTTTGAGCAATGGAGAAACCACACCCTATTTTCTTCTTGCTCAAATTATATATCAGTGTAGCCCTTATTGCCTGTGGCTGGCTTACCTCTGGTCCACACTAATAGGAATAAGTGAAGAAACAAGCCGACTTTTGCTTACATGTGCCAGATTTGAACGCCTGTAGAGGGGAGCAGCAGAGCTGAATATTTCCCTTCAGAAAGTCTCAGCTCTGGTTTTCATCAATTTTCAGTCAATTTATAATGTATTGATACTCGGAATGACCCACGTTGTTAGGCTTTTCCTTCACGTGATGAATGAATGTTGCTAAAGAATAAAGTTAAACCGTAAGTTCACACAGATAAGCCTTCACAAGTGGCTATAAATCTAAGTGGATGAGAGCTTCTTAGCCAGCCAAATGTAGTCATTCAGCACATAACTAGCATAAAAGACTCATACTTGCCCTAGGCACTTACCTGGGGCATTTCTAGGTTCCTTGGAAAGAACTAACAGCTTCTTGTGCTTACTCTGTTTCAGCTTTCCCAGGTATTTTGTAACGCTCCGTCACCAGTACTTGGTAATATCACTACTTTCTCCAATTTGAGTGGCACTTCACACCATCTCATCTCAGATAGCAGTTCTCCCTATATTATTCCAATAACCAGGAGGATCTACCTCATACATCCACCTTATGACATATAAAATATGTGAACTGTAACTCAGCTTGCTGATTAATTTTTTTTTTGTGGATACAAAAACATTGCAATGGTATTATCATCCCTTTTATATTACTAAGAAATAGTAAAACATAAAAAGCAGGTTAAATATTTGGATCCCTGTTAATGATTTGACTCACACCTAAATTTTCCCTTGGCTTGGGAAGGGTGGGAGGGTCATATCTTACTGCAATATCATAATGCCGCCTTATATTACCAGAATGGTTACGATGCATTGAGAAAATTCTACATTACGACTAAAGTGAGCAAAACATGTAATTCTGACAAAAAGTGATGTGCGGCTCCATGTAATTTGGGCTGCAAAGCACCCACTGTCAGACTTTATGGGGATTTATCGAAGGTAACCATTTTTGTATTTACCTTCTATCTTCAAAATATAAAAGCTTTTATATCATAAAATCGGGAAAACCACAGTCATTAAGGCATGTGTGATGTTAATCCGGCACCACATCTCATACATTACATTATATACATCTAGTATACACCCAGAATAAGGCTTGTTAGCAAAGGCTGTATCCACCCATGCACCATCCGTTTCAGATGGCTGCCATACGACTGATGGCTCTCAGGGTCAGCACTGCCTATCCTGATGCGGAGAACACAAAGATAAGTCAGAAAGAGCCCAGATCCTCAAAGGCTCGGTATTTATGTATTTGGACTTTTTAACCCAATGCATTGAAAGCATACTACAGACAGGCTATGACCATTATTGTACCAGGTAGGCTGTGGTAGCTCATGCCCCGCACCTGCATTGAGTGGAGAGTTGAAACCTGAAGTTTAGAGAGAAATGTCTAAGCACACACAGTTTCCATACCTGACACGTATTTCAGGCTTCTGTAAGCTGGTTGGGCCACATGCCTAATTCACTGTGCAGGAAAACATAATGGCTAAGCCACAGCCTACCTTGAACTGTTAGAAAGTGCTGGCAAAGGGGCACTAACATATTTCACGGTCCCAAAATTCCCACTTTCTTCAAAAAGTGATGGCCCAAGCATATCGCCCGTACGCAAGTAAAATCCCTCAGATCTTTCTGGGTAGAATTCCTCCCTCTCCCTCTCCCTCCTCTTCACTTGCAATTCTGCACGCCCACGCAACACCGGAGAAATTTCTCCGTGCGAGGAACTGTGCCAGGAGGAATCAGCCTCTGCAGCGACGTTGCAACAGGCACCGCAGCCCCGCTGCACCTCCTGTGCGAGTACCTCGGAGAAACCACCTTGCCTTTCCAAGCCACAGGCTACTATTCT
>VWZL01003929.1:99278-140877 GCA_013396915.1 Stercorarius parasiticus | reverse complement strand
TTATTATTATTATTATTTTTGCAGCTCTTCCTCACCCTTTCCCCCTGCTTTCCAGTCCAGCACGAATGCTCTAAAGTGATTTTAAGCAATTTTATTACCTTTGTATATGCTCAAAGTGCTTCTGACTCTGGGTTCTTCCTTTAACAATCAGGATGGGGGGTTTTTTTTCCATAGCTATTTCTTTCTGTCTGACAGACTGCTGTTAATCACATGCGTAACAGTATTCTGAACTATAATAAGTTTACGCGGTTTGAAAAACTGTTATGTACCCCTCCCTTGTCCCTGTGCCTGTTACCACAAGTTATTTTCACAGGTTGGTTTTTTGGAGGTTTCTTTGGTGGTGTGTTTTTTTTTTTTCCATCTAAACACATCTTTACAAAACTGAGATTATAAAACAGAAAGGTGTTTTCACCATGCTTTCATTATTTGCTGACACAATCTACTTGCATTGAAAAGAACTCAAAGAAGCAGAAGAAATTAGTAAAAAATACATATAGGAATAACACACTTTACAGGTAATGTTTCCCTGATTCCTGTCCAGTAATGAAACTTGCCTGCATTGTGAATTTATGCCTTAAGCACCTAATATAACCAAAAGTCGATAGGACTTTGATTTACATACCACAGATTTCTCAAAACTTTCAACACTCCTATACACAGAATCACAGAATCACAGAATGGTAGGGTTGGAAGGGACCTCTGGAGATCATCTAGTCCAACCCCCTGCCAGAGACCTCAACTTTAGCCCAAACCAAGCGAGTTCAGAAGGCTTTCCTCTTGTGAAGGCCTTTACTGCAAATATTGAACTTAAATACACGGTGGAAAAGAAATACAAAGGCTTTTCATAGAGTCATAGAATGTGTTGGGTTGGAAGGGACCTTTAAAGGTCCCCTAGTCCAACCCTCCTGCATTAAGCAGGGACATTCCTACCTCTCCACATCTAACCTGTAGGGACAATTTTTAACTTTCCCGTTTGTTTTGTTGTGGGGTTTTTTTTTAATATGCAGGGCATAATGCTTGATGAGAAAGTTTAGGAAGCGACCTAATTCCATTTCATGAGAGCCCTGCTTATTAAAAGCCAAGCTTTCCAGTAGTATCCGGGCATCTAGAAGACGCAGTTAGCGCAGCTCGTTATTAGCAACATCAAAACACGCAGAAGTAGCTCCTCCACCCCTGTGCTGCTCTCAAAGCAGGAGACGGGAACAGACAGACATCAGCAGGCAGCAAGCAGACATCAACAGTCCGCTCTGGAACAGGTCAGCAAGACAGGGTTATTGATCAAACAAGTGTCGGGAAAGCTGATGGAGAAATCCTTATCCTTATCCTTCCACCTTTCTTTATGGTGCTGACCAGGAGCAACACAGGGCTAAAATCTGCATGGCTGAGTGAGCAGGAGCCGCCGCTCTACAGGGATTTTGCACTGGTCATTTTCACTCTGTTGCGAAGGTACGCCTTGTGCAGCTCTCAGTAGAAATTCCCATTCAGTAGATTCATTAAAATAAAAATTTAAAAAAGGAAAGATGTTTGCCTCAGCTCCTTTTTTTTTTTATCTAGCAAGGTGTAAAGGTACTATGGATCAAATTTGCCTTTTTTTTTTTTTTTTTTTCCTAAATATGTCAGGTTTCAGTAGAGGATTCCTGTGAATTAAAAGTTGGCAATTGTTCTAAGCTTGGCTTCGGAAAATGTGTAATGAAATGCACATTGCACAACGCGAAAAGCAACCACACTGGAGGCAAAGCAGGGGAGGGCAACATGTTCGCCGTCACACGTGAATATGCTGCACCAGATAAACACGGAATTTTTTTTGAAATAGATCACGGTTTCCTGAGGTTTGCAATAATGAAAAGTTTCATTTAATTAGACGGAAGTGCTGGGGGGGGGGCAGAGAAACTTGTTTATTGAAGCTGGAAGTAGTAAGAGCTCCCTCACAGCCTTAAGGATCGGTTCTCACAAAACAAATTCCCTTTTTTAGTGATATGACTTCCAGCACAAACTGGAACCAAAGCAGCACACAGATAAATGCAATGGCACCTTTTCTTTTAGGAGGGGCCTCTTTTACTGCAATTTATGGTTTATAGTAGGGCAATGCTCAATAGTAATACTATTACTACAGTTTGTGACTACATTAAATAGTAGTGTTATATTTGAGGTTGGTAGATGGTTTTCCCACAAGACCTTGGCTTTCCTTCATCAGACATCATCTTACTGAGAAGGACAGATTCCCTCCCACTACTACCATTACAGAGTGAAATGGTTATTACTTAAATTTCGCTCCCAGGCCTGTAAATTCCTGTATAGAAACAAACTGGTCTAATTTGCTTTTCTAGTGCTGTGCTATCAAATATCACCATGTTTTAGCAAATAGTAACGTCAACGTGAAACGTCCCACATTTTAGGCCAAAAAGCTCAAATCTAAACTTTTTCCTTTTACAAAGGACTTAAAATCAATCTGCAAATTAGCTTTCACCCAACAAAAAGCCAACCATCAGTGAAAATCCTGGCCATTCCCAATCTTCAAAACTACTTCAGATGACAGTAGCAGAGGTATTATCCCATGTACTGTGCCAAATGCAAGCAGCTATATTCCGCCCACCTAAGTTCTTTCTTTAGTTTAATTGAATGGTTGAGTTGAAGTGTTTTTGTTTCCTGCGCTAAAACGGTGTGCAACATCCCCGCTCAGTCTTATCCACCTTCTTTCGATCAGCAATATGTTTCTGTAGAAATTTAAGCCATTTCATGATACATAAAAAACTCATTTGTGATCTCACATGCTAGAAGACACTGATAACACACGTTATTTAGTCTCGATATAATACAGCGGGCTGGATCATCTGCTGGGATACATGGTTTACTGATGCTCCGACTGACTCCAGCAAATGAGCCTACTCAAGATAACAGTTATAAAGAAACTTTCAAGCCTTGTGCCATCGCTTCACTCATTTAACAGCCAAATGAATCAAACAGATACAGAAACTATTGAAGAGGTTTGGGTGGAGAAGTGGGAGAGCCAGAACGGCTCTTGCCAGGCTTTGCCTGCCAAAAACATTAGGGAGCTTTCTCTATATCTAATATTAGACAGCAGAACTGGACCTCTAGCTACTGTCTCCAGAAATGCACTCAGCAGGAATGAATGTGTCTCCACATGAGATGACATGGGAGTACATATGTCGTGCCAGGCTATCACTAAGCTTCAGGCGGGTTATCAGAGAGGATGCCAGAGGCTGGATGCTGCCGAGAGCAACACGCTTTGCCCGCAGAAGAAGGGATGTTACTCCAGCAGAGCGTACCCGACAATGTTGCCTCGATTTTGAAAAGGCCCCTTCTGTGTCTTGGGGAGGGCTTTGGGCAGGGGGGAGGAAGGCTAAGACAATGGCTTATTAACTAATTATCTCTAGTGTATACCAAAAAAATAGTTTCTAATTAAAAATTATGCCAACTACAGAGAATGATCTGAAAATAACTCTTACTTCTTTTACTAACTCCCCCCACCCCATTTCTTCAAGTTTCTTGGCTTTAAGACTTTCCACACTCCTCTCTCTGCTTCCCCCTCTCCCACCTCTCACCTCCTCCCCCTCCAATCTGGCTTCCCCGCCTCCCTTGGCAGGCTCTTTAGCTTTAATTCAATAGTTAAAAGGCTGAATCAAAAGTTGTATAATCCGTTTGAACCAACTTTTATTCCATATCAGAAAAGGAGCAGAGGGTAAGGACAGCCCAGCTGTGATTTCAAATCCATGGGGGCGAGCACAGGGAGCTACCAATATTTTCCCCTTACCCTGATGTGTTTTATTCGCCTGCTGAGAAGTGGTACCTTCGCAGTCAGGTGCAGCCACGGGGCATCTCGGTGACAGGCATGAAACAGAGCCGGGCTGTTCCTCTGGCCCTGCTCGTCTGAGACGTTTCATCACTGCTGTCAGGTGAAACCTTCCACTGAAGCTGCTGTAGCTTGAGTGGAAGGCAAATTTCAAGGAGACAAAGGCAGAATAAGGCAAGGAAAAGGAAGGAAAGAGACAGGGGAAGGAATGAGAGAAGTATGAAAAAGGGGAGAAAGACTGAGCAATTTTATTCTTCCTGTCCAAAGCAGCTCAGTTTCAGCTGAAATAAGTGCAGAGCATGCAGATAGACACTATGAGAAACCTACCATTTGGGGAGACCAGAAGATGCCTTGATTAGCCTGATAAAAATGCTGATAGGTGGTATGGCTGCTGGGCTAATTACAGAGAATGAGCACCAGTGAAGAAGAAAATCTCTCAATGCGAGGAGACAGTATTAATACAAAACCAAATATAAGCTCACCATAAATGCTTTAGGCTCTAAATAAGGAGTTATGGCATTAAAGCTGCAAACCGAGTCATAGGAACAAGAGTTTGCACCTTTCAAGGCACAGGTCGGTAGGAGTTAAAAGAGACGTGCCATGTCTTCACCACAGGGGACAAGAGTGAATGGCTGTGCAGGACATCACCAAAGGAAAAGAAAGGGCTGCAGGGCCAGGAACCAAATGGCTTTCGGTGCTGGCAGTGACACAAACATGTTCAACACACTGCCTGCTGTTGGCCAGCTCCAAAAACCCAAAATAGTCATAAAATCCTAGAATCATCTAGGTTGGAAGGGACCGTTAAGACCATCAAGTCCAACCATCAACCTAACACGGCCAACTCTACCACTAAACTGTGTCTCTCAGCACCACATCTACATGTCTTTTAAATACCTCCAGGGACGACAATTCCACCGCTTTCCTGGGCAGTCCATTGCAATGCTTGACAACCCTTTTGATGAAAAAATTTTTGCTAATATCCAATCTAAACCTCCCCTGCCATGTGCTGAGACCAGTAGCAGAGTGTGTATAGCCCTGGTGGCACTGATGCCTGAGCCAGCTGCTGCCTTGTCACAGGAGGATCACGACCTTGTCTTGATATGGAGTTGAGTAATTGGGTATAACGAGCCTAAACTGACAGGACAACGCAACCAGGAATCAACAAGTGACGGGGAGCAATGTCTGAAATTGCTGGAAACGTATGGGATGTCATCATGGCTTGATGTCATCAGTGTCCTGGCTACAAACCAGTATTAAAGATTTCAGGTAGAAAAAAGGAGAAACAAGTTTTATTTACTTGGAAGATTTGTGCTGGCTTTAATTTAAAAAAAAAAAATAGAAAAAGGAAAAAAAAAATGCTTCCTTATACAACTATTAATAGGAACGAAAACACTACATGAAGATTTTTCAGGATGTCATGGAGAGTAGAGACAGGCTGATTTTTCTCAAAGGCCAGCATTGCACCATCTTAGTTTGGTTTAACCTAATTAACCCTGTCTGTAAAACTCTTAAATTCACTCAAAGATTTCCTCTCACAAAAACACCCTCACCCATTATATGTGTTCGAGAATGGGTACTGGTTGTCTTTAAACTATTTCCTGTAAGGTAAATGGTAAATTTAGAAATCTAGATTATATGAATTTATTCTGGCTGTCCTTGGTTTTTTTCCCAGCTATTTGAGGGTTTAAAAATAAACCAGCCATACCGCATTGCTTGAGAAAAAAAAATCTTAGATCTCAGATATAATTTATAATGGGCGATTTTTTTTTTTTTTAAAATTAATCCTAGGATTTTAAAACCTGCAAGAGCATATGGGAACTGCACACACATCTTTGCATGCACTGAAGCCTGACACTTGCACAGGGGCTGAATTTTGACTGTAAGGGAGCCCGTAAGGGCCTTCCACCCTCTGAGAAATGGGGTACAAACCGCAGCAGCCGTACCATGCACCTCCCAGATCCTCAATGCACACAGCCACATTGTCATATTTCTTCGGGTGTTTTGCATCCAAAATATTCAAATTACACGTACTTTACAAGTCAGGCTAAAGAATTCACCAAGTTGCTACCAACATCACAATCATCGCACATTCGGCCTATTCTGTTTTTAACTAAATTCTTTTACCAGTCCATCCTTGCTGTATGTATTGACAAAATACAAACCAAAATCACTATTTCTCTTTGAGTCAGGGGGAAAAAAACCCTACAGTAGCTCAGAAAGCACCCCTAATTTTAATAGTCACCATCACCCAAATAATAGTACTACCTTTTTTTTGAGGCAGCTGCTTAAGATACTGTTCCTACTTTTTAAGGACTTTTGCCCTGATCTCTTACTAAACATATTAATACCCAAAATTTTTTTTCCACTTTTAATTACTTAGTGGCAACAAAAGAAAAAAAAAAAGGAAAGAAAGCTAAGACTTTGGCTATATGCTGTTATTACAAGGGTTATTTATTGCAAAAAAGTAGAGATAAAAGTTACATTCATCTCATCTCCTACAGCTCCTTCTCGCACGTTGTCAGCTCCCCTCGTGCACACACATCCACTCTACACACAGTGAGGGCATATGGGACACTGGAATAGCTGTGGGATAAGTGCAGTATTAGCTCTGTGTGGTAGCTTTGATGCGTGACGCTCCGCAGGGCTGCCAGCAGAGTGACAGTCTCCTTACCCTAATGCAAAGACTATTCTTCATCTATTCAGCTCGCTCCTAATAGTCTTATATTGTCGTTAGTGGCACGAAGCAGATTGTGCATGGCGACGGAAAGCCTTGCATCCCAGAGGATTAGTTCTTGCTTTTGAGTGCCAGTTCTGAAGCATTCAACGATTTTTATCAGATGAAAATAAGGGTCAAATGCAATCAAATGAAAAGGAGGGAAAAGAAACAGGCCAAAATAAAATAAGGAGATAAGCTAGAATTTGTGTTTCTGCTACATTGCTATCAAAGGGAAGAACTTGATTTTTGTAGTAAGGTATTTTTCATATCAGCACAGTTAGGACTTTATGATTGGACATACAAAGAATACTGCACTTTGAATTCAGATTGCAGCAGTTCAACATTAACTGCTTTCTCCTGAAAAAAGTGATTGCGATGTACTGTCCCATGAAATAGATTCGGTGCATGTAAACCTATAAATTGTGCTCAATCTGGCCATCGGGAGACCATGCAAGATACCTCAGAAGACAAAGCAGTTCTGAGTGCCTGTGACCCAGTTCTGGCACCAGCGCCCGTGGTAAGCAGAACTTCCCTCTGAGTGGGTTTGCAGATTCAAGGAGGAGAAGGTGCCGCATAATTTGTCAAATGCATTCTTGCTGAGGTTACAGGACCACTGTGCTAGGTGCTATAGGAAAAAAAAAAAAGCCATCTGGAAGTTTTACAGCACAGAGAGACCAAATCTGACAGATAAGTAACTTGCCTCTGTGATGCAGCAATTCGGTGGCAGAGCCAAGAACAAAGCAAAGGTCTCCAATCCTAGTCTAGCAGTTCCCTCCTCCCCACCCCGTCCCCCACCTTGATATTTCTGGTTTTTTGAGGATTAATTTTTACGGCTCTATTACCTGTAAGTGTGGGAACATTTTGTGTGGAGGAGTGCTGGTAAAAGGCTATTTAAAAGAACAAAAATACCATATGCTTCCTGGATTAATGTTGAAGCCTCATTAAGGTCAACAAAGAAGACTAAGATACACTTGTGATTTGGCATGTGCTTTCATTTGATCAGAGAGGGATGGTATTTTTGTAAACAAAGTCGCTAATTTAACCCCATCCAGAATAAACTTGTGCGTAAAGATCCTGAGCTGTAATAGCGCTGCACCTTGGGAGCAAACACCCTAAGAAGATGCTGCCCCCTGAGTTTACTAACCCAAAATACTAATGGCACTTCATTTCCGAACACAACAGAGAATAAAGAATGTTCAGATTATCTAGCATCAGCTAAGGAGTTTCGTACTAACCTAGCAGCCAGCTCTGTGAACTGCTAATTTAGAACTGAGACGGAGGCTGTGCCTCCACAGGAGACGGCGTCTGTAAGGCTAATAATCCTTGTGCCCGTTAATGACAGATTATGTATTAAATAAGGACACCACACTCAAATACTGTCATTTTATTCTTACTAGCTATAAAAAAAATATGAGAAGGAAAGGCTGAAATTCTGCCCTGAAATATTCCTGTGACACCAAACTTAGTCCCAATATCCATGAAGAGAAAAAAGAAAAAAAAAAGTAGTAATATATTAATTATATCCATATAAAACCTAAAAATCCCACTCCGATACTGGCTCTGTAAATAGAAAAGTATTGATCTCAGTGAACACACACTAAATTTGTTTAGTATGGAAAAAGAAAAGTATTTACTTTCAAATTGCCGACCAAAACCTTAATATCCCATTCTAGAAGCTCTGACATTTGTTTTCATGTTAACAAAGCATTTTTTATTCCAGTGACCTATCAGTGGAAAAAAAAGTCAGAAAAATAAGAATTTCTAATCTGACCAGGTGCATTTCTTTGCATAACCTTATCCCAAAACTAATATCATGCATTATTTGAAAACTAGCATTTGCAGAAGTTTAATTTAATCCTACAGATCACGGAACCTTGTTTGATACTGAAGAGAGAGGTAAGGAAGAACACACTTGATCAGACTGAAAATATTTGTTCATCTTTAACACTGTTCACAGAATACTTGTCTTAATATTTTAATCTTTAATAGGCGATTGAGACAAACTGATCTTAATTTTAATCTTCTTTAAAATGTAGACTTCCAAGATAATAATCACAATAGCAAAGGGCAAAGGCTGGTGTGTGATGAAAATAAATTTGATATAAGGGAAAGGAAGCAGACTGTCAAAGTCATAAATACAGCTGTTCAACATTTCCAACTTTCAAGTTTATGCATCTATTTACATTTAATTTTTTAAGAACACCTTTCCTTTTGAAAAAAGCATGTAAATCCATCTTTTTCGATCTAAAACAGACTTGACTTTAAATTTAAAGGATGTTGAGTGACAAAAATCTTTAACTTTAAAAAAACCAACAGCCAATAACACAGGTGAACCTTTACCAAGGAACATCTAGGTTTTGAACATTGTTTTATAAGACCACCACTCTCTATTTCTAAACTTTTCTATATTTTTCACCTAATTACTTCAGCTGACGTTAATCTAGGATAATTCCACTTGCTGCCAGAATTTGTACCTACATGTCAAAGCTATCCTACTTTTGTCACAGCAGAATAATTTACTCCACTGTAAGATGTTTAGGTGAAATTCACTGTGCAGGTGAATTTCACTCACACCCAGGAAGGAGGTCTGAATGTTGACAGGAAAATACTTCAACAGAGCAATCCCATTGACTACACACTCTGATCCCTCTAAAGGTCCCTCTAAAGTCCCCCAAGATGCAATTCAGATTGGATTAAGACACATGCTGTGGAGGCATCTTCAACCAAACTGTAGGAAAAATGTAACTACATTGATCACGTTGAATTTAAAACATCTGAATACAGCCGTGTCAAGTCAGTGACAACTATGTAGTTTCGCGATTAGAAATTTAATAACAGTAGGAACTGTGGCAGGTCGACCCTCCCGCTCCAGTGCAAGCCCGCTTCTCCTTCATCACACCTGGCACTTGTGTCAAATTTTCCACCTAAAGGTCTTTGATGAAGGGCACTGCCTGGAAAGACGATGAAATCTTTTCCAGAATTTCTCTTTTCTGCTGTCCCAACCCTAGCAGGCAGTTTTCCTTGCTGCACTTTAAATGTTTTTTTTTTTGACCTGCTCATTGGGCACAGGGAAAACTTGTCACCTTTCTCGCTGCAAAACTAGTGTCTTATAAAACCCTTTGCCACCATAATCTCCTGCACAGCTGTGTAAGCCAAATTCATTCAGTCTTTCCTAGCAGGTCATATTTTCTGTATCTCTAATCACTCTCTCTGCAAACAGCCATGTAAAGAGCCATGAACCCAGACTTCCTTGGAGCAAGGTGCAAATAATTGGACCTTCCTTCAACTATGATGTCATCAGCCGGAGTAGAATGGTTTCCTCATCTCTTATAGACAAGCTTTGTTTCACTATAGATTTGCCTTCACTTTTTTCTTTTTTTTTTTTTCATAACAGGATAATGCAGGCAACTCATTCCACCTGCAGCTGACCCCACAGCCTTGTATCTCATTCTCTCCAGACAGAAGGCATGTACAGATATTTAGTGTTGCCTAACATAGGTATTTGTTGCATCAACAAGAGTCTTGGCTTTGCAAATTTGCCGAGACTCTTTTCGCTTCTGAACTCCAGGCTCCAGGACTCCTCCGACCTCCCATCTCATGCACAAAGCTAACGAACACAACATGTGGCCATCCAGGATTTTAGAGTTTTCGTTAATACCAGATCAAGAGTGATGCTTACAGAAACTCATTTTGACAGAAATCCGTTGATAACCACTTTGAGCGTCATTCTGCGAATAGATTTTTACTTTCTGCCTGGTGCTTTAGTTTAGATCAATTTTAAGGAACTGTCAAAAACCTTACTGTGTTCACAGTGTACATATACAACAACTAATGTGTCTCTTAGTGCCTCTCCTCCAGCCAGAGAGTTGACTACCTTATTATGGAACAGACATCCGGTGTGAAAGAACCTGTTCCCAAACTATTTCTTAAATTAGAAACCTGAAATTAAATCCTTTATCTTCTCCTGTAAAAAGGAGTTGTATGGAAAAAAAAATAATCTTCCAATAGGTGCACACTCTTTTTGTACCAAGAATGACTGGATTCTCTGCAATTTTGAGGAATCAGAAAAGTGCTGATAACGCCACCACAAGAAGTGATGTGCAAAAGAAACACTCAAAATGCACATGAAATTGTACAGAACAGAGAAAAAAGAGAAAAAGGGTTTCTAATTGAGCATGTTCCAACAAATGTAGGACAAGCTCATGGTAATGGGAGGTTGGCAGGAGGGAGAAGAGAGGTGAGCAAACAATTTAAATGCCATACATCAAAGAAAGGCAAAACACAGCACCACAGCGTGAACAGGCAGTGCCTCACAGGAATGCTTATTTCTCTATATGTACATAAGACAATGAATAAATACATGGAGAATAGAACAATAATCATTTCAGCACTAAAAACAAGAAGAAAAAAGAACAAAAGCACAACATACCTTGTAACAGTTTGATGACCTGATCAGTCAGTACAGTAGCAAAAAAAAAATAAAGATTGATCAGCACAAACCTATTAAAAGTATAAACAAAGGAAATGTATTTTAAAAACACAATTAACACCTATTTGGGCATTGCTTTCAAATCTCTTTTTTGATGAAAGGTAAGTGAAGATGAGGCGAGGCCTAATTACCTGTTCTTTGTAGGCAAATCCCAAAGCCATTACCAAGTCTTGTTGGATTTAAACTGCATCAGTCTTTAAGGGAATGTCTGAGAATACTGTGTGTTCCCCATCCATATACCTTCCCAGCAGCATGGGAAATCACTGGGCATGCTTAGCCCTTAAATACATTGCAGGGTGTCCTACAGACACACATGTGGGGCATGTTCAGAAACTCTCTGCATGAAGAGTAGGCACAGTCTTGACCATATCTTGACTGCAACAGCAGAGCCACACCAGCGAACAGCAAGACCGCTGTAAACTTTTGTTCCAGGGATCCACAGTTTTCCCCTCCACAGTTTGTTCAGTAATCACAGAATTCACCGAAAGGTAGAGGTTGGAAGGGACCTTCAGAGATCATCTAGTCCAACACCCCGACAAAGCAGGTTCACCTAGACCAGGCTGGACAGGAATGCGTCCAGGTGGGTTTTGAGTATTTGGAGAGAAGGAGACTCCACAGCCTTTCTGGGCAGCCTGTTCCAGTGCTCTGCCACCCTCAAAGTAAAGAAGTTTTCCTCATGTTGAGATGGAATTTCCAGTTTGTGCCCATTGCCCCTTGTCCTGTCTCTGGGTGCCACTGAAAAGAGACTGGCCCCATCCTCTTGATAACCCCCCTGTAGATACTGATAAGCGTTGATGAGATCCACTCTCAGTCTTCTCTTCTCCAGGCCAAAAAGACCCAGGTGTCTCAGCACTTCCTCATGAGAGGGGTGCTCCAGTCCCTTGATCATCTTTGTAGACTCCACTGGACTCTCTTCAGCAGTTCCCTGTTCTTCTTGAACTGGGGAGCCCAGAACAGGACACAGTGCTCCAGATGTGGCCTCAGCAGGGCAGAGTAGAGGGGGAGGATGACTTCCCTCGACCTGCTGGCCGTGTTTTTTTTTTTTAATGCACCCCAGGAGACCATTGTCCAGGATTGGTAATCCTTTCTGTGTTAATGCTGGTGTGGCTGTCAATGTCCCCTGGGCCACTGACCTGTATTTTTTGCAAGAAAGCATTTGCAATTCTCTGGAGCTATATAAATAATTGACAGTAATTAATTATTATACCTGCCCAAAAAGTGAAGACAGTGATCTATCACCAGAAGTGGAAAATTACTGAAGGCTATACTTCAGTCAAGCTATCCGAAAAGACGTGTTCTGGCTTTCTTTCTGCTGCCTTGCTTTTCCTTTGTGATATATGTATTAAATGGTACCTTCTGCACCAAAAATTTTCAACAATTTTCACAGATTTTCAGAGCCACGAGCAGCAACTATGATGCCACTGTCAATATGCTGCTCTTCAGGACCTCTGCTTTTAACAGCAAGCACAGTTCAGAATGATGCTTCTTATTTAATCTGTGAGGGGCATCAAGTCTAAAGACACCACAACATCTCACGTTCATTCTTACAGCTCCCAACTAGGCATGGGCATTTTTAAACTAGATGACCAAGTGCAATCTCTTTGCAGCAAGAACCTTTTTTTGATGTTTGCATAGTCTAATGCAAGGAGATGCTATCCTACAGCTAGAGCCCCAAACACCTCAGTGTTGGTGAGTGTTGGTAAGTCACGGCTGTACTTTACCAATAGGAGGCGGAGACGCAAACACCCTAAGGTTGCATTGTCCATGTCTGTCCTTCTCCATGTTTTCTTGCCAGCACCTTTGCAGTCATCGGGGACTCAGCCAAGTGGGACTCACAGGGAAATTTCAGGTTGTTCTTTGTGTTTTGCACAGCAACATAGTTCTGGAGCTTTACACATGGTGGGTTTTATGTACCATTTCCTCCAGCAACAACATGGTGCAAGCCATACCCTGTTAGAACAAAAGCTGAGTTGTTGTTAGAAAAAAACAACACTGTGCTGCAAGAATAAAGCAGAACTTATAGGTAGTCGAAAATTCAAATTTCATGAGCCTCTTGCCTTTCTAGTCAGCTCCTGACCAGCCAGATCTTGTAAGTATGGGTATGGTTGCCATGCTTTGCACAGGGCAACTGAAGATTGTCATAGACCAAGTGCAAGTTTCCTTGGTATTTTAGACAAAAACCAAGTGTATTCTCACCACTAATACAACAGAATAAAAACACAAGTATCTCCTGGGCTATTTTCCATACGTCAATTTTGTGAAGCGCTTGCAATCTTTCAGTACTAAAAACTAACAAAAGATAGACACGAAGTTATTTTAATTGCTACGAATGCAGCAAAAAGCCCTTTGATTTCTTTGAGGGTTGGGTGTTGTGGTGGGTTTTTTTTTTTTTTGTTAAGCAAAATTTCTGCGTTGGTGTAAGGCAGATTTTCCAGGCTTCAACAAACCAGATGGCCATCCAAAAATGCGATATGAAATTTTTATAGGAAGCTAAGAGCTGAACCCATCTAAGGGAGAGATTTTTCAGAGATTCCAAACTTTTAAAAATAAATATTACTGCAAGATCTTATGTATCTACATTTGAACTGTAATGAGTAAATAAATAGCCACAGTGATAATTACCTAAATTCTATATTTAGAAGGAACCGAGCACGTGCAATAAACAATAGCACATTGTGATATTAATGAAGCGCTTGCTTCCTCTAAATGTAGAAATTCAGCAATTATCACCAGAATTGGCATGTATAAAGGTGCCGGTGACAATTTTAAAAAGGCATATTGCTTATCTGATAGACCAGAATGCATGCTTTGGACCCGATGCGTTCTGTTATGAAGCATTCAGTGACACAGTCCCACACTGAGCCAAGCTTATGCTCGGCACAGCAACGGCGCTGGTGGAGAGGAAGAGGTGATTGCAAGCCTTCCTTCTGCTTGCCCCAACTTTGCGTTGGCCGGAGGCCAACTCAGCCATCAGCACAAATTAGAGCTGCTATAAAGATGTTCTACTTTACGCCAGCAGGTTTGGACCCCTGAGGAGCGCACCACTCAGACATCAGAGCAAGTATTGAACTTCAGACCTTTCCCTTCAAACCTCTGTCAGGCTCCTTCCCCGCTAAAAGGTGTCTCCTTTATGCTCCCACGCGTTTCGCCCCCTGCATTTAGAGCCTGTCAGGAAAACGGACAGAGCCGGCCACACCAAGATGAAGCACCTCTGAGTGACAGGAGTTGCCCTCTTAAGCTGTAAGGCCACTTTTGGCAATGCTGCTTTGTGGCCAAAGATTTGGCCTGGAGACCAAATACCTCCTGGCAGCTTGTTTATGCGTCTCTGGCCCCCTGCACACACAGAGCTGAGCTGCTCTGCTGCCAACACACCGCACCATGCCTCTCCAGCCCGCCTTTGCGTCCTTAACTCTTTCCAACTTTCATTCCTGGGTGAAAAATACCCCACTTCCATTTTTCATTGGACTCCTCCGTGCAGCCTGGTTTCCTGTGACCCTATTCTAATTCACTCGCAGGAAGAAAATGAAGTTAGCAGAAAGTGGGAAGGTGATAATTTACCACCTGGCTGGTGGCAGGGTCTGAGTTTTTAAGTTTTAACTTTCTGCCCTGTAACAAGCCAGGCAGAGCTAGTCACAGGGCAGAAGACTCAGGCAGTGGTTGGACTTCTCTAATTCTCTGAGCAGTGAGACTTCGTACTCATCCCTCTCCTTTGCAGAGTATTTGCTGTGCAGAAAGCATTGCTGAACTGCTAGGGCAAATTTCCTTAAAGGACACTAACTGGCCAAGGAATTTGTGGCACAGAGCGTCTCAGTCCACCACACCTTGCAGCAGTCAGAAAGCTCTCCTTGTGCTTGGGAACTTGGCACAGGGCACAGGAGTAAATTAATTACTGAAGGGGTATAGTAACCACATTTCCAAATTACACAATTCAGCTGTTTGGTTCATTCATCAGCATTCAGAACATGTTTATTCTGAAATAGAGGCATAATTGCTTACTGTGGCTTTGCTCCTGCAAACGCCTCCTGAAAGGTGGACACCTGCCCCAGCGCTGCCGCTAGCGCGCCACGCGTCCCCTCCACCCACCCAGCGGGATGCAGGGGCTGCGTGCGGTCCTGATGGAGAGACGTCAGGAGTCGGTCACACTCCTTCGCACTCATAGCGTTGACTCCGTCTGTGCCTCAGGAAGCGTCGCCAGAAGTTGACTCACGGGGCGGCAGGAACATGTTCGCACGCAAAGGCTCCGAGTCTACAGGGAGATGACAACCGTCACACACCGCCGGGGTGGGAAGACAAACTGCTGCACACATTGGAGCGTTACAGCGCTGAACGCACACAGGATCACAGGGAGAAGATAACATAGAATGAAGAATTCATACATCAGCCGTGCCAAAAAAAAGAAATGACTAAAATGTCTGCAACTCATGCTTTCCCCCTCCAAGAGGTGACACTGCCAGAGGACAAAGGGTGAAGAAAGCTCTCCATAGGTATCTACAGAAGCATCTTAACTGGCTTTCTAGAAGGAGTAATTGCACTTTTTCTACAGAAACTTTCAGAGATGATAGCGCGTGTGATTGTATCCACACCACTGAGACTTTAGATATACCAAATCTATTTGTTGGCATAAACTGCTCACAAAAACTGATCCTATAGAAGAAGTGTTCAGAAGCCTGCAAGTGCGGTAATCTGATTTACTCAGCAGTTGTGCCGCCTCTGGCATCCCTACTACCATCATACACTGCCCTCTCCATGAAGGGCCAAGGACTTGAGGGTGGAGTAATTGCCACAAGGACAAGAGACACGCCACCTCTCAACCGCTTAACCTCTGGGTGGTTTTCTGACTTGGCAAAAGTAGCTGAAGTATACTAACACAGGTCTGGTACCTCTTATCGTGGCAGCCGGAAAGGAACCACCCCTCTCACGCTAGGAGGGGTCTCTCCATCTTCTGAATGAAACCTGGGGTCTCTTTTCCTACCAGTTATGTGAACTACTAAAAATCATGTACTGTGGCATCTCAGTCAAATAACCTAATAAAAACAGGAATTACTGTGTCTCAGAAAACATACAATTCCCCTGTACCTTCCTGTGATGGGCTGTAATGACAAAATACTTTCCACAGGGTCAGGTATCCCATCTCTCAATGCTTTCGGGGTATACTGAATCCACACAGGGACGGCTAAGCAAGCATGCGATCCAAACACTCAGCTGGGCTCTTCTCAAGAAGCGCTTTGCCCATGCAAGCTCTTGTTGTGTTTTCCACTCAGCGGCCCGATGACTGTCTACAAAAACATGTAGTTATAAATGAGCACACCAACTGGTTCTCAACACGGAGCAGAACAATCAGGCGGTGGAATGCACTGGGAAATTCCCCATTCTGCGCCTTTTGTTCCAAGGCTGCTAATGTGTTTTCCATGAGAATTTCTTCTGCAATGGAAAAAAATAAACATCTCCCCAAATGTTAGGCAAACAATTTATTTATTATTAGAAGGAAAGGCAGAAAGGAGAGTTGAGCAGAACTTTAAACAGAGATTTATTATGTAGGCTAAATATTTTTAAAATGTAGAAATGTGTTTCAACAATAGCCTTATTTGATAAGAACTGCGACTTCAAGGCCTCACAGTCAAACTCTTCCGAACTGCCATTCAGATTATCTGAACCACGATCCAGAGCAATGTTATGTACATGTAAAAAGTTGCTGAATCAATTCTGTATTACTGTCTATGGGACTACACCATCTTAGGGACTCTTTGCATGACCAAACTCACTGTCCCTATGAAGTTGGAGCCATAGACCTGTGGCTTCACACCACACCTCCAAGCACGGTAGGCTACATTTAGCACGCTATCTGCCATGAACATACTGGTGTTGCCCCTCTGAGGTCATCCAGTTGATGGTTGACCTCCACAGTTGAGGTATCTAGCTCTGGAGACAACTCCTGAAGCAGGTCTCAAAGAATTGTCTAGGTTTAACTGTTGTCTAACATCCTACCTCTGAAAATGAATCAGGGTAGGTAAATAAGAAAAAGAGCAAGAGCTGATGAAGAAAAAAGAGTAATTATGTAGCTGAAATTAAGTAAGGGGAGAGGAAATGTGAGGCAATGAAGAAAAAGTGGGGAGAAAAACAGGCAGAAAAGAAAGACGGGTAAGTGCAAAGGAAAGGAGAAGTCAGGAGAAATTCTGCTGCTAAAGTCCTACTGTTCCATGTGTTTTTCGAAACAGCCCTCTCGTAACAGATAATCCATGACATTTGTCTCTTAATCCTCTCAGCATGCCTAAGCAGCACCACAGTCTATTGACTGAAATGCTGCAGCATTGACCATAATTACAATACCAACATCCTGTTACCTACAGCAGCCATAGCCTATGTAAAATAAAATCCCCACATACAACAACGTGCACAGGAGAATTAAATTTAAAACATCAATAGCTCTATAAACACGCTATGGATTTACACGTAGCTTTCAAACAAAAATCTTTTCTGCGGGGAGTGCATAGCTGAGGGCTACATAACATCTTTTAGCCTTTTCTCAGTATTCCTGAAGTAGTTTTTTCCTCTGGCTATTTTCCTAAGGCACAATCTGTTTTTAGGCTATGCAGACAACAACATTTTTGCCTTTTTGTTCGGGGGAAGCAGGGCTTGTGGTAGCTGAAAGGGCAGCTGAGGTGAGCATGATTGGGCCTGTCTCTTCTGTGGTGGCATTGTGGTTTTGCTACAGGGACCAGCCAAATGAAAGAATTGTGTGTCTTAATAAATACAGCCCTGTGTAATGCTCTCTGTGAACATGTGTACTGGCCTTATGAGTGAGAATAAAAAGGGTGTACACTGCCCATAATTGATTTTCTTGTGCAGTTGTCCGCACTCCCCTGTACCCCAACCACACATCCTTCTCTAGCAATCTTGTGTCTTGTAGCTGTTTATCATGCGGATTCAGCAAACCTGTACACAGCCGAATTCTTGTGCAAAACTTGATTTATGGTCACTGAATTCATTTTTAATGAACCCTTTCCCAAAATACCAACAGCGTGTTTTGATTTCCAAGAGTAGTTTAACAGTGAAAAAAAAAAAAAAGTGGAAAAAAAAAGCTCCTTTTTTGCTCCCTGACTTAAAAACACCACAAAGGCTACATTTTCTTCCAACTTTGGATGTTACAGCACACAGCATCAGCTTGCACTAGCATACGAAAAAGACTACCTGTATGGTTAGCACAGCTACAGCCTCAGAAAAAATCTCTCCATCTTTCCAGCTGCAGGGCAGACATAGAGGTTCTAAGGGTGAAAGGGTAAGAGAGGTACAATTAAGGAGTCGATGGCTAATATCTCAAACTTGCCTTGCAGGGTGAGTAACCTGTCAAGGGCTGGAGAAGCTAGTTACCCTCCAATGCACGATCCCAAAAATATCACACAGCACTTTGAATTATAGCTAAATAAAGTTGCAAATGCTGAACAGCAGCTCTTCTCTGCTGCGTTGCAATGCTAATGGTCATGCAGTCATGGATAGTACCTTGAGGTGCGATCAGGATCTTGCACGTTTGGTATTATGCTTTGTGGGATTAAGAGCCTGCTTTCTCCCCAGGAAGCCGAAATAGAGGTGAAGGCTGAAGCTTGAGTTTTCCCCATCAAAGCTAGCTTGTCCATAGGAAAAGCCAACTTTTTCTTTTGCTTGTATTTCTCATTTAAAGCCATGTAGAGTATCACTATGTTTTAGGAAAAAAAAACCACAAAAACAAACCAACAATGGCGGTTCTCAGAAAAAAGCAATAATTCCACTGGTTGCAGTGCATACCCCTGTATGTGCATACCAGTGAATAATGCGAAATTCAGCTTGATCACACCATCTCCCAGGCAGCACAGACAAAATAGCTCAGCCTTTTTAAGTGCTCGGTCCTGAAAAGGAAGGACCTTCGCCCTCCATGCCTGCCCCTGCCCCATGAGCACTGCCTTGCCCATCTTGTGCTGACCTGACCCTTTATCTCAACAAATTCAGCTCGCTAGAGAGTTGCAGAAAGTTACCCTTCTATATTCTGCTAGTCTGGCGAGTCCAGCAGGTGCCTGGGATAAGACGGTGCTAGGGAGGGTGGGAGCACGCAGCCCCAAGCAGGTGACTGGGGGATTTCTTTCAGCAGCAGTAAAGTATTCAAGCTGAGCACCTTCTCTCTCCTCTGGCCATTTTCATGCCCCTGTCATCCTCCAAAAAAAAAACAAAATCAAAGATTTTCTTTTCTTTTTTCAGAATTATTCCCACAGGGGGACAATCTTTTTACACAAGCTATCAACAGGACTGCTGTGTTCACCCATGGAAGTACTCCTCACAGCACACAGCAGTGTCCCCGATGGCTTTGAAGCAAGGGAGGAAGCTGAACCCATCCAAGCCACCCAGGTCCCTTCACTAACTAAAGTTTTGCTAAACCCTGGAGAGTCATGACTGATTGCTGTGGCTCCAGAAGTTCATGGGCTAGTAGACACATCACGGTGGAGAAGGTCTAGGAGCAGCAGATATCCCTGGTCCTCACCATGTAGCAGCTACGAGTGAGTCACTGCAGATCAACACCACGGACTAGCAAACAAAAACCTCTCCATCTGTTAGGACAGACTTAAATGTCGAGCTAAGCAACTGCATGGTAAACTCAGCTCATGTGCAAAGGAAAGCCTGGCTTCTCTTACAACTTCACTGCAGCCATATGCAGGTTTGCCCATTGCCCTTCATTCAGCAAGGACCAAATTATCGTTCCCTAATTAGGCAAATCAGTAATCATTACATGTAGACCTTCAAGCATCAGGCAAAGAAAATAAACCCAGAACTTAGAAAAGGAACTGGAAGAGGTCCTTGTAAATACTACTATTAGAGACTTTTTCTCCTATCCATAGTAGAGTTGCCGCAATAGAGCAGAAATTCAGCAAAAGACTTGGCAATAACTATCACATACTGGATGTGACTATGTCTTGTTCAGGAGATGTGCATCATCTTTGGGCTGCAAAGCACAGAAACAAATTTTAACTGAAAATTATCTCTGGTATCAATGATAAAGGAGTCAAAGAAAAACCTAAACTTTCCAACTGCGTTTGGACCATAAATTATTATTTCAAATGACTTTAAAAGAAGAATAAGCTTGATTCCAGAAAATCCACAGAACCTCAAAACAGATGTTTTGTTAGTGGATCAAATACACAACAATCACAGATTGACATTGTACCAAAGGAGATTATCAGAGGATCCATTCACAAAAAGTGGAAGGTTCTCATGCATGGGAAAACATGCCATCTTTTAGCCTCCTCTCTACAGCGTGGCATCTGGTCACCTGCAGGTTTTTCTGAAAAACAAGGATCACACACAGAAGTGGAAAAGCACAGGAAAAAATGAATCCATTGGGATTTTTTTTTTCCAGAACTGGAAGGATAAGGATGCCTGAAGGAAACCTGGATTAAAGGCAGGAGCAATCTACAGCTTCCTTCTATCTCAGTCGCTTTCTGTTTTATTTTCCATGCTTCTTCTTACCTGTTGACTTTGAATTTTTCGTCTTTTTCTTTGTTCTCTTATTTATTTGCTTGTTTGTTTTGATAGATGCCATAACAATTCATGTGCTGAGATGATGGCATTTAAAACAGAAACTGAAGCATTTTTTGAATACCTGAGCTCTTTTCTGATGCACAGGAGTTTTGTATTTGTTTTATATGTTGGCACCTAGACTGTTTGTTATAAAACAAATTGCAAATGTTTAATAAATAGTAGGGTTTAAAATAATTTTAGCACAGAAAAATATTTGTAAATAAGTTTTAGTAAGAGTAGCTTACGTAGAAACAAACACTTGAGGGTTGTTTTTTTCATCGTGTAAAGCCAGTATTGCAATTGTGGACAGGTTTTGCCATTGACCTCCTCTCCCATTCTGCTGTATAAAACACAAAAGCAATATTTGTTGTATAATTGCCTTAGACCTGGTGGTCCAGGCAAAGGTGGTAGGGATTTGTGATTTAGCCTGGCAGGGACTAAAGCACTGCCCCCTTTCTCTTTGCAATCCCTTAATAAATGCTTGTACCACTAGCAGGCTAGGACTACTGCTCATCCTACCATGGCCTGGGGCAATTAGCCTGGTTGCTTGCTCCCTAAAACTACTGCTCCCTTCAAATCCATTGGTTCAGCAAATTTTGTGGATCTCCACCAAAGCATAGGAGGCTGCTCACTCAGGATGAAGTGGAGGTCCAAGCCTACGTTTCTGAGATCAGCTGGTGCCATTTCATTCTCAGGCTGAACTGAAAGTAACTCAAATGTTGGGCTGGTCAACAGGCTTTGAATGAGAAAAAAAGAATAAAAAAATAATCCTTTTGGAAAGTATTACTGTCTGAAGCAGTGAAAAGTTCCAATATTTCATCTTCTTGTCCCAATACGAAACAAGTGTCAAAATACAAGGGTTTCCTGAAAGGCAGATATCCTACTTTTTATCAGCACTATGGAGGAATAAAGCAGGAAGCTTTTATTTTGTTTCCCTTTACTTAAGTAAAAATCTTTAAAAAATAAAAAAGAAAAAGAAAAAGCAGTTCCAAAACCACGGACTCAATATTTTATCCAGCCTATTGTCTCTACGGGTAAGGATTAATTATAACATTTAGATTAAACTCCAGAGGTACCACAAAATGTGTTTTTAAGCAGAAGCCTTCATTAAAATAAGGAAGTTACACCAGCACTACTGCCTCTTCGGTGCTTTTGAGTCAGCTTTTTTGCCGAAGGCCCTATTCTAGTTTCATTCAGGAAAGCCAGAAAGTTACGTGTGGAATGAGAAGTGATTGCAACAGCCAGAAACCCACGTGCTGTTTACTTTCAAAGAGACTTTCAAATGCGAAGTGCCTGGGCTACTTTTGAAAGTGGGAACAGGTCGTTCAGACCCTGACTCTCAGATGTGTTAAAGAACATATATATGTTTAAATAATTCGGCTGTCAGTGCCTCTGAGCCTCTCTCCGATATTACGAAGCACGTCCCGCTCAGGATGCTCAAACTGCAGTAGGATTGCAGAGTTGGGAAACTGACACCTGGGGACTGAGATGCTAGCCTTCTCCTGTGATTTGCCTCGGCTTTTTACAAGGAAACATGTATTACTCTGGAAATTGTTTCTATATTTTTGCAGCAGAAAAGAGAAAACCTATTCCACGTTAGGAGAAAGCCATTAGACAAAAAACCCTGAGACATTTGAATTGCAGACAAAGCGAGATCAAATCATCTGCTATGGTGCTACTGAGTGATTCCCAGACTTTGTCCTTCATACAGTCCTTTTCTCCTCTTTCCTCTCTGCTTTTTTTATTATAAAATAGTAATAATAGCAGTCCATCACCTGTGCTGACAAGAAGACCGAGATGTTTTACTTTTCTTCCCCTAGGAAGCTGCTTTCCCACAGTCTGTCCTTCTGCTGGGGTGACAGCAGAAATGAAGCGCCCAAAGGGTTTATCTCTGTGTCCCAGTTAGACCCACACAGCTCCCCGGGACGGCGTAATTAACTCTGTCCCACAAAAACACTGCGCACTCTGCAGCAGCACCTCAACCCTGGTACTTGATGGATCTGTCCTAGCTGCTAGCAGCCCTGCCCATTCTGTTTTGAGGCACAATTACAGTCAAGCCTGGAAAGAATATCGTCAAAATCAACCATTGCAAGGCAAAGAGTATTTTTTGTGCTGCTCTTTATAAAGTATACAGTCAAAATACTAATGACATCAGTCACTTAGAGATCTGATATACACCATCCTGCTGCTTTCTAACAAGATGATATTTGTGTTTCTCCAACTTTCTCTCTACAATATAATTTGGGAGAGAAGAGGGAGGGGGAATACTGGGAAAAGAGATTTCTCTTAAGAGTCATTTGGCCAAAAAGCTCTGACTTATCTTGATATGTAATATAAAATATTAAAAGCCTGACTGTGCTGCAGCGTTTTCCAACTACCAGGCATTGTTCTACAAAAAATGACATTGTACTAAACTAAGTTTAAGGTGAAAACTCCAACAACTAGCCTTCTTTCCCACCCCACCCCCCACAACCACCGTTTTTACTAATTACCTTTTTTAATTTTGCTGTTTGTAGAAGAAGCAGAGCAAAACTAAGAAGTGGGAAATGGGTATGATTTTGAACATGCGATGTAACCTGTTTATTAACAACAGGCAATCTTTCATCTTTGGGATTCGAGATCTGCACAGATTGCGGTGTCACCTCCCGGCATTCCCCACTGCGAACCTCAAGTTCGTGGGAATGACCAATACTAATGATCCCTGGACTGTTTCCCACAGCCAAATGACAGCTGTGATTCTTTAGCCCCAGCTCCCCTCCTTAGATCTGATTCAGCGGTAAATTTATGGCACTTCCTCTGAAGTGTCCCATGCTGGCTTTGGACATTTATCACCCAACCTTATCATTAGAAGATGCGTCTTCCCCATAATTCATAGTCAAGTGCCTACTTCATGAGACCATGGGTAGCAGGAAAAGGCAGGTCTGGGTGTATTCTGGGAGACATCCCAGGCATTTGTCTTATTACTGTCTTTCTTCAGTGGAGGAGGAATAATGGTGGAACTTTGTGCAAAGTGTGGAGGAACCGTGTCTAAGAATATGGGCTTAGAGAAGCACAGGGCACTTCTGAGCAAAGATACAAACAAACAAAAGAAATGTCATCCTGTGCCTATTTCAGGTTTGAGATTTTTATGCTGCCCATCTCAGAACTCATGGGAAATACTTATATCCAAGAACACCTGTTGACATGGGACCAATAAAGTGCTGCAGAAGTTAAACAGGAATTATTTAGAAGTCATTACCCAAACCTATTGCAGTTCATGGACAATTCTACAAGTCAATCCATAGCAGATTTAGCGCTTTCTATTATGTTCCTTTTCACTGTTTTTTTAAAGCAAATAACATTAAGGACTTATCCACCTTGGTGTCTGCACCTGTAAAACTGATCCTTAAGACAGAATACATTTCTGAATTTACTGGTTAATTTACTATAGACCATGTGATACAAGATCTGCACCTGCCAAGCTGTAATCCCTCCAGCAAGAAGACGTCAACTCCTAGTATGTATAATGGAGCTCTCCTGTTCAGCAANATAATAATATCAGTACGAAATACTGACTGGAAAGGGACTCCTCAAAACCCAAATCCCAATTTTTGCCTGACTGGGGATCGTTCTTGCCAAAATATAGGGTGATATTTGGCTAATGCAGGTTTGCAAACTGGTTAGAGAGAAAGGTACTGTCAGGAGAAATTGCTTCCACGTTCAGATGTGGATTTCAACCCCTTCCTTCTCTTTCCTCTGCAGTCTCAGCTCTTCCAGGCACTATTTTATTTTTAAATGAGGGCAAAACCCAGTGTCTTTAACTTCATAACTTCTTGTTCAGAAACTCTAGCAGTGTGTGATAGTCTGGTTAAGAACTGTTTATCCTGCAGCCATGCCAGCAAAGCAGTGCACCCTTGATCTTTCCATATGAGCTGTTACACAGAGAGCAGGTTTCACAGCAGGTTCCATGGCACAAAAGACATCACGATGCAGAAATAATGCTCCAAACAGCCAGACGCATTCTCACTTCTACAAATGTCTGCGCAAACATCCGCATCTGGTATTCCGATTTTTTTGTTGTTGTTGTTTTTTTTAAAGAAAGTAGGATTCTGAGGATTAGCTTTTGTACTTTGTCATTTAGGAGTGCCTCCACTGGCTCAAGCAAAGTGTTCTTGCTTTGGATCTGGCTGGAATTTGGTCACTGGGTCAGGAGCACATCTTCAGCACGTCCTGCACAGAATAGACTTGAAATGCAAGGGTTATTTTTTTCCTCACAGTAGAAATATCTAAGGATGAGATTTTCAGAACAAGGCTATCAAAAAATCAGCATGTTTTTTAGAGTTCTGTGGGCTACATATTCAAACACCATTTTAAATTGTGCCGAGGAAAACATTTTCCGTTCTTTTTGAAATATTACGAAAATTCTCATTCAAAGTGTTGTTATTCCATCTGGGTAGTCAAAATTAGAGAAGTAAATCCTGAGCAAACAAATCAGACTTTTGCACCTCACTCTGTAAAGACAAATATTAAAATTGCAAACAGTAGATAAATAGAAACATTCTAAAATGCAAATTAATTGTTACTAGCGACGTAAGGCCAAGCCAGTAAAGCGCTCTCATTAAGAAGCTTTATGGAGGCCATAGATTTAATTATCGGGGGCAGTTGTACAACTCGTTCTGACCTACTAGCAGCATTTTTGGTTTGCACAGATGGGCCATAGTGCTGTCTCTTTCCTCTGTCTATCTTTCTGTTCCCCAGAACAGGCAAATTACTGAAATCTGTAAGTATTCTGCTCAGCAAAGCTCTCACCCTTGCTTGTCAGCCTTGAATGCAGCATGCTTTCTGCTGGCAGTAGAGGTGGAGACAACTTTCAAGACTGTGAAAATCTTATAAATTTTTGTTCCTTCGTAATTATTATTCTGCAGTCGGGGAAGATAAATGCAGCCTGTTCTCCCTGCTCATTTTCTGCTAACAGCAGTAAGTGTCCTACATACTTAAACCTCGCGCCATGGCCATGTGGGATGGAGGACAAAGACAAAGCTTACACAGCTGGCTTGAGAAATAAGGGGCTTCAGATGTTTCACTAAGTACATGTAGGGTGTATAACTCTTTCCTGTTCACTCACCACGAAATAATAAGCTTGGGGCCTGTTGAAGGACTTATACTATGCTTGGCCATGTTAGATTTACAGGAGGGCAAACACTGGGCAGAGGATTGGGCTTTTCTTTTTTGCCTGAGAGGAAAAATAAAACTGTCGACAGCACACTGCTGAAAAGTCTACAAAATAAGGCCCTGGAAATTTCTCCTATATGCTTGTGCAATATGGTGATAGAAATAAAAATAATCTTTTTATTAGAATGTGATAACAGCTGGATGGACTTCAATAACAAGGTATGTCGTCTGTGCTTCCACCCAGGAGTCCCTGCTCCTATCATTCTGGTTATTCCTTTGAGTAATCAGTTTTCTGTTACCTGCATTTCTGTTCTGTCACCAAGTAAATGCATTAAAAGATTGCATTGACATTCAATCCTCGTAATACTTACAAATTTCGGACCACCGTCAGCAAAAGTTCTCCATTCCATGTCTCTGTCAAAAAACAATGTATCTTAGGTCTTTTGTCGTCTCCAGGATGGACCAAAAATCTTGGATTGCCAACTGTTACCTGCAGAATGAAAATTTCTGCCTTAAGTTCCTTCTCTTCTTGATGATAGACAATGGAGACAGTGAAAAGCACAGCTTTCCTCTGCAACTCTACGTAACTGAATAAACTAATGCCTGACTTGACCATTTCACATGCATTAAAAAAATATATCTCTAAAAGAGCGCCTGAAAATACACTGCCAGCTAATGAATATACAGGACTCTTCAGATCTTGACTTTTTTTTTTTTCTTATTGTTTAAGAAGAACTGTCTCACGTTTGTCTCAACACCTTCCTTCAGTTTGTCTGATCCATTGCTTAGCAAAGGTTCAAAGAAAGAACTTCTGCCTGGACTCACAGCTTCTGACCCATGCCAAGCGAAAAGTCAGGGCACCCTTTAAGGTAACAGTTTTCCCACAGAACCCAGTTGCGAACACCAGACTTGCTTTTAACATACTTAACTTTTAAAAACAATTTTCTTGACATTGATGTATCCGTGTACTTAAGCCCCAGTTAGGATCACAGTGAGAATATTTCCTTATTTCCCAGCACTAATGTTCAATTTCTTTTTGAGGCATCATAACTGCATTTTACTTTCACTGATCCTTGGTGCCAGCCAGCCCTAGCTTGCCTAAGTTTCACACAGTGTGGCTGCATTCACTGTGCTAATCTTATGTTACATACATTTTTTTGTCACTCCATGTGTTTCTAATTGGTTTCCCAAGCACCCGCAGCATTACAGCTGCTCTATTTGGCAGCTGCAAGTGCCCACAAACCCCTGTGTCTTCCTCTTCTACACTGTTTTAGGTATTCTCTTTTGGCACTGAAGTGAAAACAGTTGTAATCAGATGTAAAGTATAAGGGGGGAAAAAAAAAAAGCATATGGAAATCTTGTGGCTTTGATGTTGCAAGAGGAGAAAAGTCTCTTCCTGTGTTATGCCCACCGCCCCACCCCAGTCAATGGTAACTGGCATTTCTCTGTGTAATCTGGGGCTATTATAAGAACTTACAAGCAAAACAACCACAACCAGAGGATGAATGACCAAGAGCACACGGGCTGCAGTTGGTGGTGGAGCAGGCAGAGGCATCCCTGGATGGAGGCTCTTCACCCCAGCCTGCGGGGCTGCCTGGACGGGCTCAGGAGGTTGACCTGTCCTCCCAAACCCTGCCGTGCTTTCCCTGCCTGGAAAATGGCATGCTGCAGGTTATTACTTTACAGTGGGAAATGTAAATATTCCTTAAAACATTCATCTCCTTGCATGAAAGGCCAAGAGATTATTTTTAAAGCACCATCTTTTATGACTCGCAGGGCACGAAGCACAGCAAGGTGCTTCATAAGCTGCCTACAAACAAGTGCCAGTGAAATTCAATGTGGAAACCCTGCACAGGGAAAGGACTATGTTATCTCTACCGTACATGCAGAGCAGACGGGTCTTCAATTTGGCATCTCTGATCCCACCTGAGAAAGATGCACAGCAAGTGAAAAGCTCATTTTAACTGACGTGCCAGAACAAGGAGCAGAGCCTAGCCCAGCACCACCTGAGCCTGTGGCTCGAGGAGGATTAGGTGTTAAAATCAACACCCAAACCCCTGAGTTGCCCCAAGTGCAGATGTCCTAAGGGAAACCTGACTGTGAGCATCAGTCCAGATCAAGGCCAGGAGCCGATCTACTCATCCTGCACAGGGCAGTCAAGAAACTGTGCTGTTTCTATGTCTGTCACCATAGTCTTAATTTACTGGACTAAATACTCTGGTAGGTCTGTAATACGAGTTTCTCATAGCAAGTGAATCACTATTTGCATATAGAAAGGGACAGAAGAAAATAATGAGTGAGTCTTAATCCCATGTTCATTTTTCGCTGAGGATCCTGGTGGAATGGACTAAAAATAGTCATGCAGGAAAGCAAAATTTTTTGCTTAATAAGACAAGGGTGCCCAATCCACACATGTAATCCTTGTAATGTTTCTGCTGAATCGAGCTTTATATGGGGGTAGAAAAGAACTCCTACAAAATATGCTGTTGCATTAATTATAAGTTTTCCATTTGACAGCTTAATTAAGAAAAGAAGAGTTAGTGTAGGGCTTGCAGAATTCATGATGAATCACACATATTCGTACAGACTTCATTTTCATGTTTCAATTATACACATTCCTAACTGATGAACAGCAACATAGCATTTTCTGTTTAATAAATGTGATATCTGTTGGAATTGATAACGTTAGTTCAGTAATTACTGAGCCATTATTGTCAGGCACCAGGAAGAAAAAAAAAAAAAAAAAGTGGAAGAATGCCCTAGTTATTAAAGTTTAGCATCAGCACTAAAATAAAAGTGTGGGGGCTTTACCTAGAGGTGCAATACTTAGCAGAAGTCAGTGATAGAAGGTGCCTATGGATCCAATTAGGACACAAGGGAGAGAGGAACAATAGTTTCGGGACTGAGAACCATACTGAGGGTTGGGAGATCTGTGTTTAATTCTTGTGTCTATCACAGACTTCCTGTGCGGCTTTGGTCAATTTATTCCGTCTCTTTATGTCTCAGCTCCCTGTCTGTAATAGCGTGGTACGCAATAATACAATATCCCCTTCTCCCACAGTTTTGTCTATGCTTTTCAATTGCAGCAGCTTAACTGTTGGGACTATCTCCTTCTCTGATACAATAGCCCCCTGATTTTATGAGGAAGCATCAAATATGCTACCATAACGCAAAAAATTGTAAACCTAATTGTCTTTAACTCATGGGCAAAAAAAAAAAAAAAAGAAAAAAGAAAAAGAAAGACTCTTCTTTGTAGACACTCAGAGCAATAACCTTGAGAGAAAAGAAGGCAAATACAAGCATCTTTCCTAAAACAGTGGTTTTGATGCACTATTTTGAATCCAAACTTTCTAAGAATTTCCTATTTATATTTTTTTTCCAAATATGTTAAGAAGGAATCAGAGGTTAAGAGGAGAGAATACCTTCCCTGACACAGCTGACAGGGTAGAGCTATGGATGACAGTTTAGTAAAAAATTCAGCTTTATCCTTCAGTTTTGCTCCTGAAGCAGAGCTACTTTCATGGCTACAGGAAATAAAAATCTGAAAGAGGTGGACATGCCAGGGGTCCCTCATGGCTTTTTTGCCTTTTGCAGTAGCAGCAGCTTTAAGTCAACTTCAGATGTTTATTTCTTTGGTGACTGATCCAAAGTCTCTTACACTACCATAAGGGCAACTGCTTACACATAAAATAGGTTTCTGCTATAATTACCTTTGAATGTATTCATAATTATCTCTAACAAGATTACTGATCAGCCCAGAGAACAGCTGGAAATGGCCCCTTGTTCAACTTTCAAAGGAGCAGTGTCTGCTTTATTGTCTGCTTTATTTTACCTCCTCATCACCAGAGACTGATAATGCACAAAGAACCTGGCTCCTATTTCCCAAAACATTTTTTAGAAATGCATGCTACCTTTCTGGCTTGATGAGAGGTTCTGTTTTCATCACGTGAAGTACAAGGACACTGAGTGTATGGAGAAACTCTAGGTGGGATTTTTGTACGTCCCATCGAGAGTAACAAAAAATAGATGGTTTGACATTTCAATGCACAAAAAAGCACTAAGAAAGGGATGAAGAAGATGGCCTCTCTCTATAAGCTACAAATTTATGTCATTTTTTGAAATCTACATAGTAAACATGGAAATGAATGCCATCAAGAAGCAAAGGATTGTTACCGTCCTTACCATTTCATGCATGTATTTTGACAGAGACAACAGATAAGGATCAACGCAAGAGCTGAGTGAACTCCACCTGATGTGGTAGGTCACGGTGTTCAGCAGTGCCTTGATGCATGTCCGCCACTAGAGCTGTTCTCCAATTTATCGTCTCACATTTGATTGTTACTAGAAATGACTGCAACTGTTCCAACTCAATGTTTTTGTTTTTCTTCTTCCCACTGGAAAATGCTGATTTGTCAAAATGTAGCTGCTGCATGGGAACCGAATGATTTTAATGACGTTCTGGTTGAAGCCAAGGAAACTGGCAGCTGTGCCAGTTTTGAAAACCTCTTGCTCAGGCAGGTTTCTAAAATTATCCCATGTGACTTGCTGCCTGTTCACCTGATATACTGCTAAAGAGACTGAGCTCCCTCAAGTCCCAGGCTCTCAGCTGTCGACTGGCCAGACCTGGAAACCCAGATGCTCAGGGTGCCACCTCTGGAGTTTGCCAGGACTTGGGAAAGTTCAGGAAGAAATGTTTTGGAATTATTGAACAAAACAGCACTTCAATTTTTGTTAAACAGAGCTGCGGAATTATTCAGGAAGACATTTTGAAAGCCTGTTTTTCACTTGATCTTTTTTATTTTTTTTTATTTTGAAATTTTCCACTGAGTGGCTGAAACCCAGCAGAGTATATTTCTTTGTTTTGTAGTTACCACTGCAAAGCCATTTCAACTGATCAAAAAGTGGGTTTTGTGCCAGCCTAGGTGGCTCTGTGAAAGAGTCGACCTGTGGAGATGCCTTTGTCTTTCCACCCCTGTGGAAAGACCTGCACCATCAACTGAGGCTAAACACACATACAGCTTCAAGATAGCTGCAATCCAGCAAGTTAAATCCTACTCTTAAACATTAAAAAACTGGCTGAAATTAGAAGAGATTAGGCCTACTACCCACTCTAGCTGGGTGACATAGAGTCTGTTGCTTAACTCTCTTCAGTTGTTCAGTTTGGTGATTTGTACTCAGAATACCAAAAAAATAGAATTTTTCATGAAGATGAGAGTTTGCATTCTGAATTTAGTTTTATTCATAGTACCTGAAGCTGGTATTCCATTTCCTTGTCTATTTAGAGACACCAAAATGGCAGCTTTCATGTGCTTTCCAAAGGCAACCTAGGCATAGTTTCTTCCTTTATTAAATGTGAATTTAGCATTGCCTTTTTACCTTCCTCTTTTCATTGTCCTATCATTGTGCTGAGCCTCTTTTTGACTTTTTTTCCCCATTCCTACTGTGGTCAGTTACCCCGCAATTTTTCCTTTTCTGTCTCCATCTGGGACAAGCGAAGTAGCTGGAACAAACTTGGGGTTTACAGGCTTCTGCTTTTAGCTGTGCAGGTTTTCCTCACTTTTCCGTTCCCAACATGGGTTACCACACAAGCCGGCAAACCCATTTTCTCATGGGACACCCCACCTCTGCCAAGGTGAGACCTTCCCGATTTGGGCTATTGCAACACCAGCAGTCTGCCATCACCTGCTCGTTCTGGTGCTGTACAGTGGCTGCCAGAGGTTTGAAGTGCCCCATCGTTGTCACACTCCCTTTCAATGGTGTCCAGAACAATGATGTGCTGTAACCTACCAGAGAAAAAAAATAGTGGCTTTCTGCTTTTATTCTTCTGGTTCCTCTTTTACAAGAAATATTTGTAGTAAGATAATTTTTTTTTTCTAGACTTAGGTGCTCTGCAGGCCTTTAGGTGTCTGAAATGACTGCAAAGCTGAGACTTTTTCCATTTTATGTAATTCATGTTGCACCTTCCTTAGTCTCACCGGGCAGACCTGTTACTTTGGGCACAGAAAAGTCCTCCTCAGCTGTTCTTTAAAATGTGACACAAGGATTAGCTGTCAAGATAAAACCACTGCACTAATCAGTTTACTGAGGTGTAAATTGTTTGTCAGAACACAATGCCAGCAAGGCAGTTTTGTTTAACAACAATCCTAACAGCAAGGGTCCCTGGGGCGGAAATAAGTAATCAAGCAACCAACCGGGGCTGAAACTTTGAGAAAGCAAGGAGCCCTCTCTTTCCAATGTGTCTGCAGTATAATGAGAACTCACACAAAGCACCAGGAAAGGAATGGAGCTTCTTTTTTCTGTGAATCAGCACTTATGCGACTAATCTGTATTCACATGAGGAAACTTATCCCTCTACATGAGAAAGGAAGGATGGGAGGACCAGGGCTTTACCCCAGGTTTTCAAACCTGGCCAGCTCTAACCTGGTTGTCCTCAAATTCAACAGTCTTATTGGCAATCACATTGGGTTTAAAAGAAAGTAATCAGAATCAAAGCCAAACTGAACAGTCCAGGAAATCCCATCCTCAGAGTACCCAATTTACGCAACGTTTCATCCAGTCCCTCTTAATTAAAACCATCATAAGGCATTTTAGAGATAGCAGAATCAAGCCATTCTGGTTTTGATGTCTTGGTATGGAAATTAATTTTGTGCCTATGCCCGTATGGGGATATGTCCTTAAATCCAAAGCATGAGGAATGCTGAGAGCATCTCGTTTTCCCTCACCAGCTACTGTATGGATAAATCAAAATTTATTGAATAAAAGCTGCTGTCTTTCCCCACAGATTTGGCCTCACTACTGTCTTTAGACCATCATGGGTCCCATCATACGACGAGAATCAGTCAGCACACCGAAATGAAATGATTGAAAGGCAGCTCTCAGCAGAACTGGAACAGCCCCTTCATTTTTTATTTCTTACTTTCATGTGTGTGAGACAGGGAGAGAGAGCAAGAGAGAGACTATTGAACTTTAAACTTCCTGATAAGCTGTATTGTGGGAAAGTGCCATTTTTAGGTTTACATGAAGGAGCTACCTCTGAGAATGGCCTTTTAGCCTGTGAAAAAACTAGAAACATCCCAGGAAGTCTCTGAAACATTGTAGCACTGTGAGAATTTGTATAAAAATAAACATTGGATTATTTCAGTCCTACTCCCTTGAGAAAAGGAGACCAAATTACTCAGAGCTACTAGCGTAATCTTGACAGAGGAAGGGAAATTAGCAACTGATGCCAGGGCGTTTTTGTTTTGTTTGGGGTTTTTTCCCCTGCTTTTTAATGTAAAGCAATACTTGGAAGAGGCAGCAAAGGCAGGTTAAGCATGTGATTGAGACCGGCTCAGAGCTGAGACCAAGCCCAGAGGAGAGAAAGCCAAGCCAGAAGGAGCACTTTTAAAAGGTGTAAACTGGAATTCACAGCAACATGAGAGCTTGGAAAGCATCCACTGACAGACACAATCCAAAAGCAGACAAATCCTGGTCTCTAGAGTTCAGGGGATTTTTTTAAAGCTTTTTGTCAAGCATTTTTCTCAGGAGAAATTAAGATGTGAAAGGCACAAGGAGTCAAGCAGGGTCCCATGTCACTGCAAAAGCTGTTTCTAAGCCTGGTCAGGAAAGTCCTTCGTTTCATGGAAAAATTATTCTGATTAATCTGTCTTCCCATCAGGAAGGGCTGAGAATCCCACATGGTAATAATCCCACATTTTATTCACCATTGCTCCTAGGACCAGTAAAGGATGGAAAGAAAACACATGAGATGTTGCGATTCCAATAACAACGGGTAAGTGCTTGCTATAAACCAAGAGAAAGCCACGTAAAGCAAGGAAGTCTAACAGAGGGTTATCTGAAGCCATAATACTGAAAATGAATGCGTAAGAAAAGACGTAGAATGAAGGCATCTCCTCCACAGGGATGTCTGTCTCCACAACTGCGATCTGCTCCACTGTATTGAGCAGGGTGAAGCGACTGCTTGATGGAGAAGGCACTGCACCCTGCGGGGCTTTGTACACCCTCGGAGGAGAGCACCGACTTGCACGGTCCCCAATACAGAGCAATGATTAAAAGCAGAGGCTTCATTAATGGATCAAGAGATCTGAGATTCAGACTTAAGCCTACTGTCCCTCTCCATACCTTGCATAGGACTGAGAAGACAAGAAGAGAGCATAATATACTAGAAAAGAAGAAGAAGGAAGGCATTCTGCCTTCTGCCTTGGCTTACTCTTGATTCAAGAGTAAAAAAGAGCTAAAAAGTGTGTTTCTTTGATCTGAGCTAGAAAGCTAGGTTTTCTGTCTGGATGCGTAACTGATATTTCCCTGGGATGAAACACAGATAAGAACCCCCAGCAAGCACCATAAAAGGGCTACAGAAGCAGGCAATGCTGCCCACATCCCTTTCTGCAAAAATCATCCCAGGCAATTCAGGAGTGGCAGCAGGCAGGATCTGGTCCTTTCGCTGTCAGATTGGCCAGCAAAGGAAGACAAAGGTGAGGGTCTCCAATAGGAATAAAATGAGGGAAAAGAAGTTGCTTCTAGACACAGGGAGAAAATCAATACCTCCAGAAAAAGGAGAACAATATATTCTAAGTTTTTAGCTTCACTGCCCAATCAAGTTAACAAAAACCTCGCCAAAATCGCTATACAACTGTATGATATCTACAGCGAAAATTCAATATCTACTGCCATTAACAACATCATTAATAACAAATGTCTGTTTAATTACTCTTGCTAAGATTAAAAAGGCCATTATTCTTGTAACTTGAGAAATTCATTAGCTGGAAAGTCTGTTTAATGCCAAATGCACCCCCCTTAAAGGCACAGGGTTTAATACTTGAAGGTATTTCTGACATTCAGGCATTTGTGTTGCTTGAGGAAGCACTATCCAGCTGGGCTGAAGTTCATGCTGTGACAATAAGCAAGTGCTGTTACATTTCAGAAACTCAGATGAAGCTACAGTGTGTTTGATAGTCCTGTCTTTCCTCCAGGAGAGTTAAAAATGCATGGGGATGGAGTAGGGTTCTCAGAAGAACCTACATCACGTTAGAACCCTGCACCTATATGAAGGGGGAAAAAAAAACACTTCTAAAAGATGGGCTTTGGTAGCTATATCCCCCAGCAGATTTTGAAAATGCTGCCCTGTAATGTAGTCTGAATAAATCAGCTTTCTCTTGCCAGGTGCTGAAAGGGTCTTGCACCACCGCTGTAAACCCTAACTCTGTGGATTGTGCAATGTGCACCTTCTGTAACCGACTCCTCGTGACACCTCATGCTCGTGTTTGCCTTCGTATTGAAGAGAAGAAAACGTAGCAAATGCGGTAGCGGCTGTTAATGCAGCAGTTTGGCCGATATCCATTTTTTAATGGTACTAAACTCTTAGCGCACATTCCATCTCCAGAAATTGAACGTGGTGGTACAAACAGAGCAATTACCTCCTCCAAAAGCATGAAACGCTGAAGTCCTCTTTGACCCGAGCTCAGGGCAGGCAGAGGATCTGGTCTGTGGTACCAAGTGACATGGAAAGGTAAACACGTTTCCCGCCTCCGAGCTCTGTGGAAGGTGCAGAAAAGCTACAGAGGAAAATAATCACAGTTCACAGCCAGAGCACAAGGGGATGCGAAGCTGCATACAGGAGAAGCCCCCCAGTTCATGTGCCCCTCCAGCTGGCAGACCCCCACATCATACATGCCTCGTACCAGTAACATGAATAAGGAAGACATACCGAGACAGGGTTGGAAATGGAGCTTTTGAAAAAGATACCCAAAATCTCAAAGGCTGTGCTGAAGGAAGGCTCACTCCATTGCAAGCCTGTTTGCGCACAGTTTTGGTGACCACAATCTACACCCCAATGGCTGTTCGATATCTTGGGCATTTCACAAGAGCTGAATTAACCATCTAGTGTAACACATTTGTAATATTGGATTGAGGGGCATTATGAAAAATAAAGGAGCATTAGAAAAGTCTAAAACTGAAAAAGTTATCTTTATAACAAGGGCAGTGACTTATACTCTTTCCTTCTTTTCCTCAGAAAACGACAACAGACGTGGCTTCCATGTCCGTTGACGTGATAACAACAGCGAACTATGAAGAGTTGTGCAGCTACTGGATGTGATCTGAGGACAGCAAATTGAGACTGAACAGTCACATTCTGAAAATGTTATACATATCTCAGACCTTAAGAAGATTTCAAAGCCACCAGTCTCACTTCTTGGATACATTTGTTCTGTTTTTCCACTTCTGCTGGGGGCATCTCCCAAAACAAAAGAAGTCCAGCCTCTTTATATTGTTGTTGCTGTTGTTTTGACATTTCAATCTTTCTCTCATGTTAATATCACCCGCAATCCACATTTGTATGGAGGTGATTCCATTCTTCCCATCATGCTGCCTAGGGAACTCAACTACAGTGGGATATAGACAGTTCTCCCTAAAAATAAAAGCTCGCACGAATAATACACCACTGATTAGCACTTACAGCTCAGGAATAGTCCTACCATGTGACACACTGGACGCTTTTACATAGTGAAAGCAGAATGACTTGAAATTATGAGGAAGTAAATGTCAGGGGACCCGAGGAGTAATTCTGAAAATCTTTAAGTTTGGCTCCTAAATACGAATCTCTTTGCCTCACCCTGCTTACAGATGTTCAAAAGCCTTGTCTTTTACAGTCACTCTCCAGCAAGATATAAAAGTGTCTCCCTCATGTTGGGCACCTATGTATGAATGTCTACCACAAAGTCACAAACATCTGTTAAAAGAGCTTTTTATAAGCACTTCTGCCCAGTTTCTAGGTCATGCAAGAAGGTACACTAATTCAGTGTCAAGAGTAGTGGTATTGTGGGCCAGTAATTATGTTAATACAGATAATGATATGTACTTGTATTACAGAAGCTTTTTCAGAGTTAATTTTGCAGTCAAGCAATTGCTTTGCTCTGTTTATCTTTGCGTTTGGATAGCAAACGAAGTAAAACAACAACGGTAATTTTGGTCAGTCGGGAGCGCTGCGTTACAGAAGTGAGGGTCTGTCTGCGAACAGAGGGCATTAACCGTTTTCCTTCTGGCTCAGTTTTCTGCTGCCTCGCTCCACTTTGAGAGCCTTTAACGACTGGCTTTCAAATGGCATAACCACCCAGTTATACCTGGTTTATCTGAGAAATGTTACACAACAGAAGCAGTAATCGGGCTTGCCAAAGAGCAACGGGGCAAACAAAATCACTGTAGATTAACTGCAGTGACTAATTACTTTCTGAAATAGGTGAGACACTCACAACAAGCCTTGTAGTGCGTTCTGCAGAGCAGAGCTGTAAGGGAAGCTGGTGTGTTGCTTAGGCCCAGGTGAATAGGTAAGAGTGTCCATATGGCCCAAATCATTTAAAAAATACATATACTGTGTGTAGTGTGTGTTTTAATAAGTGAGGAGCTACATCCAGCAGGTCTCCTGAGCAATTGACCAGCCATTGTATCCAAAATGGGAAATTTGGGTTGCCTAGGCTTCCATTTTAATTTTTAGAGCTTAAACACAAATATCTTTATTACATACAACATTTCTGTTAACAACCTCAGTCAACTAACAGCTTGAAATATGCGTAAGCATAATATACAGGAGATAAAGCTAGAAATGAAAAAGTATTTTATGTGTATATGATTGCCACATCCTTTTTCTCAGGAGCCGTATGATTATCATACTGAACCAGCTATCACGCACTCTGGGTTAAATTAAACCACGGTATAAACACAATCAGTTTAAATGATATTACCCCAGGGGTCAATTTGGCCCATCACTTGCTAACTACATCCTTGAAAATTAATACGTTTTTTCTTTCTTTTTTTTTAAGGTAAATAGTCTTTTCTAAAATTATTTTTATGGAAAACAGGTTTTGTTTGTTTTTTCAAGAAAATTACATATTTGCAGAGTTCCTGGATTTTTTATGCTGTTACAAGTTGCATCTGGTTTTCTCCACCGGCGTTGTCCAAGCCAGCTTTAAAGGTAGAGCTAATCCAGAGCCAGCCAAGGCTCTGACTGAATTCTATAAGCCCAGAAACAGCCAAGCCACAGAGAATATTTAGGCAGGAGGCTCCTGCCCGCAGCCCGGCGCTGCAGTCCCCGGGAATGCACTGGGATTGCTCTGCAACCTTGGAAAGCCTGGAGACAGCTGCTGGCTCTTGGCTGCAGCCTCCCCTGCCGAAGCGCCTTTTTTTTTTTTTTCCAGCTCTGTTTCTTCTGGTCCCCTGTCAGGTCCAGCCCCGGGGCAGGATTTCGGTGGCTCCCTCTGTTCCCCTTCGCCCTACGGTGGCTGTTCATCACCACCCGAGGGGGTTCGGCAGGAGGATGGACAAACTTCCCGAGGCTCTGCAAAAATAACTCGGCTCCACAAGCGCCTCTTCTCGTGAAGCCAAATACCTGCCGCGGCAATGCCATTTGGGGGTTTTTTGGTGTTTTTGTCTGCTTGTTTGCTTTTTATTAAATGGGAGGGTGAGCTGTGTATTTCCACTTCTTATAAGCCAGGCTGGCAGGAGGAGGTCATCTGGATATGAAGTGTCTAGCCCTACCTCTGGTTCACTTCTTCATTGTATGTTTTCCTGTCTCCTTGCTCTTTGCTCTGTAATTTCATTGTCTGCAGTATAATTTGAGCCTTACAACTGGGTCTAAGCTTGCTAAGACAAATTCTGGCCCCAAAAATGTGTTTTGCAGCAGGTTTCAGTGAAAGCAAAGAAAGCACAGATATTTGTCCCTTGCAAGAAGACATCATATTAGCTATATAAATCTCAATATCACCTGTATGTTTATTTGTAGTGACACAGCATGAAAACCACCTGTACCATGGTAGCTGCAGGGCAGTATTCATATGTAAAATCTTACTTTACCCTGTGATAAGTATCCTTGGCTAAGGGCAATTGAATATTCAGCATGAAAAATGGCCATGTAACTGAAAGAAAGACTTCTGCTTCTGTCTCTGTTTCCTGCAGCTGTAGTGTCTGAGCATATATTTTTCTTACATGTTCTCTTCAAAAGGTTGATCACATGCAGGTAAAGAACAAATGAGATGTTTTGCTGGGAAAAAGTCCACACCGAAGTAACAAAAAAGAACAAATTTATTAAATAAATAGCCTGACGGTTCCCGCTCAAGTTACTTGTGTATGTGTAGGTGTACACAGATACTAGTATGTCTCCAGGCAATGTGAGCATCCACAGATATAATGTGGTATTGCATTCCGTCGTCCTGCGGAAGATTTATACTTCCCACCGAAATGCAATCCCTTTTACCGTTCCCTCCCCATTTTGCTCTCTAATGCCTTCCCCAGACTCCAGAAAATGCAGCTTCCCCGTCTTTGCAGAGCTGTTACAAAACCCAGAGGCTCTCACGATCAGCTCATGCGGAGGGAGCCGGTCGTCCCTCATCGTGCCCCGACCCGTCCGGACACCACGTGCTGCTTGGGAGCCCTTCATCCTTCCTGTGTGTCTGCTCTCACTTCACTCTTCCACAGAGGCTGTTCCCTTCCCCTCCCCGTTGCTCTCTCAGTACTTCAGGAGATGTTTCTGAGTCCCTCCTCGAGTCTTTCCCTCAAAAGGGGGGAGGCAGCATCTCTTTCATCAGTGGGGCTTGCCAGGCTGGGTGCTGCTTGGACCTGGGGAGGTAAGGAGAAACTTCTCTGCTCCGTGAAGCCTGATGGGTGGATGGGCAAAGGTCCTCAGCCTGGAAAAGCAGCTGAAATGAAGCAGCAGGGAAGTTTTTATCCTTTTGGAAAATTTATGTAACAGAGAGCTACACCTCCCAGAGCTACATCTCCCAGATTTCCCTAAAGAAACCGTATCCCTGATGGACCCTTAAGTTTAGCGAAGTTGTTCCCCTTCCCTTCAGGAGCCACTTCGGCTTTAACCAGCTCCAGGTCCCTTGGAGAGCCCTTTTTAAATGTCCTTTCCCTGCTCCTGCATTTGCAGCTTCCCCTTCTGCTCGCCTTCCCCGCACTCCTTCACAGGGTTCTTGTGCAATAGCCTGCTTCCAAGAGCTCTCTGTCACAAACTGCAATTATTTGTATTAACATTTTAATAGATTTTCTCTCTCTGACATCTCCTACCTCCCTAAAAGGAAGATTTCAGGGCTAGGACCGGTAATAATTTTTTATTTTTATAATTTTTTTGAATAAATTGCCAATCAGGATTACACATTAAAAGTTACAATTTCAGAATCCTACTACTCACATATGTTTTTTATCACTTTTTCACTCACTCACTCTTCTGGTGTTTGCAGAGCTCTGCTTTGTGCTAGTAGCCTTCTTGGTGGTTATCAATTTTGCTTAATTTGCAAAGAAAAGCCATGCTCTCTGATTCTTCTTTGTAATTTAAACAAATTGCAAACTGGTTATTCATAAACAGGACCATCTTTCATTTGAGAAAGCAAGAACCAAAAGATTTTGCCTTAAAGTGGCAGCTCCCTGTTTTGTTAAGACAGATGTGTCCTATTCACTAGGAAAAAAACAAAAGCAAATCTGAAGGCCACGCTGTCTAAACATCATTTTTCATGCCATTTGTAGAAATAACTGGTGAAATAGAGATGAAGCAAAAACAACTCAAATTTTAGGTGCATATTGGAAATATATGTTCCTTTTTTATCATCGTCGTTTTTCCATGTTCCAAATAGCTAGCTTACATTTCAATAATCTTCTTTAAACTAGTTTTTCTTAACCTTTTTAAAGATTATTTAAAATAGCATCAATAATTTAAAGTTAAGCCTAAATTTATATGAAACACCTTCTGTGCCTATTGCATTCCAGTCCTTTTTTTTTTCTTTTTTTTTTTTAATTAAGGAGATTCTAGCAGTCATTTCTGACTGCTGTGGCATCTCTCTGCAAATCCTTTCTTCAGCTCTGCTACACTGAGCTTCATTTGTGTCATTCAAATCTTTGCTCTTTAAATATCCTCTTATAAATTTATTATGGCAATACATTCATATCTTTAAGTTTAATCTGAAACTTGATAACAAGCAGGAGATGGAATAAATGAGTAGAAAGGAGACCAGATAAAAATTAAAATACTGTTCTGTCACTGCCCATATAAACTATTAGGGACACTGACAGGATGGTATTTTAATTTTGTCCTGTTCTCCCTCGTTTCCTCCACCCCCACCCAACTTCACTCTTCCATCTTCAGCTTGTTACCAAAGCTTCTGATTAAGCCCGGGAACAGGGTACCGTACACAACACGCTCAGAAGATCTTTAAAAAGCAGGAATATGAATGACACCAGGCAAGCGTCGGTGTGCTATAACCCAGCAGAAAGGATCTCTTCTTTCATTAATTAGATATCCAAGTGATTCTTGCGGAAAAACACCCTTATTGTCTAAATAATGATAAAAAAACAGAAGTGTTTAACCCTGCCTCCCCACCCGCCTGTGATTTACAGTGATATTACATGATCATTTGCTTTTTCCACAATTCATGGTACGATGCTAATGCAAAATCTATTCGCAGACCTCTTTCCACCCCTCTCTAAGGCAAATAGTTCAGAAGTGCTTTCACTGTGTAACTAAGAATCCAAACGCTGGATTTTTTAACATTCAAGTATGACTGTTTTCTCTTTCCTTCAGTTAAGGGAGAAGAAAACAAGTCTTTTTTCAGTTTTCTTATTTGTTGAGTATCCAGGTAACAAACTACTTAAAATCAAGCAAACAAAACTTGATAATTGGCCCCCATCCCCATCTGAGCCGCAGAAGGATGTAACCATGGCAACGTGTGGTTTAGAGCAGACCATTTCGTGTACCTTTCAGGATTTAAGCTTGTGAGAATCTATCCATTCCTAAGTAGAATTATCACTCCGGGAGCGGTTTGTTCTTTATTTTAAAGGGTGGTTGAAGCTGGGACCAGAAATAGTCCTTGACAATGTGTTCAGGCTGGGGGGGGGGGGGAGGCAGGGA